>VWZZ01008070.1:92550-146981 GCA_013399095.1 Psophia crepitans
TGGAACAGCGGCCGGCCCGGCCCGGCTCACCTGGCCCGGGCCTGAGCATTAACCCCGGCCTGGCCAGAGCCGGGACAGCATCTCTAGATCCCTTTTAAAATTTTTGGGGAAAAAAATCTCTCTAAATTTATTGATCAGGAAACAATCTTGTTTTCTCTGGGCTGCTGCTAGCCTTTGTTTTTGTTTACCTTGCACCCATCTGCTCACCTTTAAGGAGTCTGTATTCAACAGCACGGTTTGCACAGCCACAGGCCCGCCACAGACAAGACCCTGGGAGGGCACGGGCACTGGAGCCTCCCTCACACTTCCTTTTTCTACAGACTGAACTCCAAACAAAGGTATTATCTTCATTCCAGGTGAGCTGCTGGCCTGGCTGCCTCAGCCACAGTTTCAAGTACAAATGTAACCTCTTCCTCTTCTAGCAATCCTTCAGGAAAGAGCAGCACGGTTTACCTGACCATGTAAAGTGGGAGGAGACCAAAATTAAAATGCAAAACCAAAAAACCTCACTTTTCAAAGCTGATGACCCTGCACAGCAAATAGTCAGGTGTGCAAGAGGAAGGGAAGATATACCATGAACTGCTGAAGAAAATTGCTACGTTTGTTTGTATTGTATATAAACTGCAGGTAAAGTGGCAAAGCAAGAAATTAAAACCTTTAAGAGAGAAACTGAATAAGTAGAGGAAAAACAGATCATAGGAATGAATTATTCTGAATGTGAATGGTTTCTAAAATCAAATCCAGAGTCTTTCACTTCTCAATTATCCTAATTGTCTAAGCATTTATCCTTCTCTAGTCATCAGACCATTGCCATAATAGCTAAATCTTTTTTTTTAATTACTTTTCAAGAACTACAATTTGATGCTAAAAGACATGAAAACCATTACCCTTTTGTACTAGTGCTTCTCAAATTCTGTTATACAAGTACCTGTGTATGTTGAGTGAGGAACAAGAAAATAGATGGTTTTGAAAACCAGACTTTTTAGTTCTGTCACAGTTCTCTGTCTCCAGAGGCTACAGGGCCTGCTGCACCTCTCACCTGCAAGAGGAGGTCCCTGCTGTGCCCATGTCCGAAACTGGAGAGAGTTAGTCCCATGAGTGTCATGGAGTTCCAGAAATTGCAGCACCGGAAGAAGGATATATTTAAACTTCCAATCAAAGTGACTAAAAAGCTCCAGTAACCTAATAACAAAGCAAATGTGAAAGATCATTGAGATGCTTTTTCTAAACTGCATTTGTCCAAGCTATGAAAAGGTATTTGCCATTTAGCCTGCACAGTCCAGATGCTAAGTTAGGGAAATGTTGCAAAACACACGTCAGCATGCTAACAAGTCTGAATGTCAAGAATCAAGTAAAAATAGAACTGCTTCACGAGCGAAGTGGTGACATTTATAGCATATCTCATTAACTACAGGCCGTGGGCCTCTTTCATGAAGTTAGAGGTGGGAACTGCTAAGATGAATTTGAGGCCTTCAGTCACAGAAAACAAACTACACAATCACAAATATGTAAAGAAAAGTGATACAGCCTTAAATATGGCTTTTTACGGATGTTCTTCTGACCTTTTAAAGACACCTATGCAGCTACGAAAGGTTCAAGGCTGGAGAAGATAATTAAACAGACAAAACACAAGCAAGGCACAGTCTCAGTCTTTGAATTATTTTTTTTTTTAATTCTTCTTCATGATCCAGGAATTCACTGCCGGATACAATCTGGCTATATGCTGACATCTGAAAAAATGGTGGCCTGGAAGGGTTTCCCAACAAACAGGACAAAAAGAATGCTGGATATCAAGAACTGTGAGACAATGTGTGAGTATCCAGGTCTCTGAAGCCCACAAGAAACAAATCACAGTCACTCAGGTTTAACTCTGTACTGAAATACGAAGACACTATCAATTTCCTATGCAGACTGTAATTGAGCAAACTCTCAGTGAAATCAGTAGGAAATTGTCCTAAATAAAAGGTCTGAGTAATAAACTCGGGATTGAAAACCTGATTCACTAAAGGAAAGAATATCGTGATCTGCCACTTACACAGAATAGCTAGAAAATACATATGTATTTACATGCAATTGCACATGTATATACATTCACTTATACTTTTAGTACTGGATGGAGACACTCCAGTGTCACTAGCATGTATGCATATATTGTGAAGGAATTATCCAGTTTAATAACAGGCAAAATTAAACCCTTTAAACTGGTATTTCTAAACCCTTCGTGCATTTTGCTATAAAAGCAAGGCTACTTCTGGGTTAAAAAAAGAAGTTTCATGTTTAGGGATTTTTTTTAAAAAACAAAGATAAATCCCTTTGTCAAAATGAAGTGTTTAATTTTGAAGAGACCTGCTTTTGGAAAGAGTATGTTGCTACAATGCTTTGCATATATTAATGCAAATCACAGATGCTAGAGAGAATTAAAAAACCTATTCCCAGAGAGATTAATCCAAAATGAAAATTTATTCTCCACTAAGTTAAATAGGTCATACCGGGCCTTTCTTTACTGACCACAAAATAAACTGTAATTCCGGACTGTGAATTTTTTGTCTTCTTGTAACAGTGATGAGTGGTTCAATGTTTAGGTGCTCTAGTATTTCTGGGGAACACTTGTTATGTTCTCCTGTGCACCACCTACATACATATCAACTGTGCATATTCCAACAGCTTTATATCAAACAGGAACCATTTATAAGGAATGTTTTATTTACAAAGGTGAGCAAGTCAGCCAAGACTTGAAAGACCAAGCTAACCAACTGCAGCAAAGTTTAGCTAGTTACCACCGACAAGTTTTCAGAATAATTCTCCATAAGCTTAGTTGCCACTTAAGGCTATAGTTTCTGTGATACCACTTTTCTCTACTGGTAGGGAGGGTCATTATACTGCTAAACCAGAGAAAACCTAAGTTAGCCTTGTAGGAGACACTGCTGCAAGCATCATTTTAGCTGAAGAAAAAAAACTGCGTAGCAAGGTATTAAGAAATCATTACTGGAACATGGTTTAGAGAAGCCATCCCTAACAAAGTCCCTTGACACTGTCTTTATGCACGTGCATTCTAATTAATAAATAAACACATATAAAAACAAATGCATACAGGGTAACCATTTCATCCTGGAAACCATTTTTTTTTTCTAATTCAGACATTTTGCTGTCCATAGCAGCCTACCCTGCTGGAGGCTTTTCACTGAAAATAAAATCAGTCACATTGAAACGCTGTAACATCCCTCCACCTCTACGAAAACACTTAAGCAAAATTTGCCCATCTGTATAACACAACCTTTTCCTTTCCCCTTTACGAAGAAGAGCATGCATGAACTTCCATCATGATATGTAGTCACAGTGATCCCAAGCTGAAAGAAAATGAACACATGATGTAGCTGGTAGATTTACAACTGCTAGTCAAAATACTTCAAAACTAAAATTGCCAGTGAATTGTCTGGCTAGAAAGACACTCAGTCTTTTCCCCTGCGAGGTGTCCACTCAGGCTCTGAATTTCAAACCTTACCAGCAGCAGAAACCCACAGAGACAGCTGGAAAATCAGACTGCTAGGCCTCTGAACACACCGAGTTTTTAAAATTCTCACTCCAGCTGAAAATTTGGGTAAAGGAGGTGGTGTTAATTTCTTACCAGGGCCTTCAAATAAGAATGGTTGAGCTCAATACGACAGAGGAATCCTAAGTAAACTGGGTGAAACCGCTTGTCTTTCCAGAGCAGCAGGTAAAGATGAGCCTGGTAATTATTCTGCACGCCCCAATGGAGATGGCTGCAAAGCAGATCGCAATAATCAGCAGAGAAGATGATGAATTTTAGCTCTGAGGACAGGTCGGGGACATTAGCACAGCGTGAAGAAGCGGTTCTGTATTCACAGTGGAAACACAAACTGCTTTGTGTGGCACACCAGCTAAATCAGCCCCCGTTATTTCTCTGGGTTGATGCCGCCGAGCCCCCTACGCACCCTGCCTACCCTGCTGCCCGCTGAGGCGAGGGGAGGCCACCGCAGCCCTGGAGGGAATGCTGTGTCCGGGGCTTGCGGCTGGATGCCGTCACCAGTTACATCTGATGGGTGGAAATGTGCACGCCTCATCTGGGACTGTGGATGTCCCAGACCGCAACGGGCACCTGTGCTGACAACCACCACCTGGAGACAACCACGGAGTAGGGCGTTTCAACTCACCATGCTGCGTGCAGCATCCAGCGTCCCTTCCAGAGACATACCGTTACTGCACATAGCATGCAGCATCCCTGCCGCAGGCTTGCCATGACTGCACATAGCATCCAGCTTCAGCAGAATTACCCTGCTGCGTGTAGCATCCCTTCATCTGCTGGAAGAAATCCCTGGAGTGAAAAGCTCACCGAACTGAGAGCTGCTGCTTCCTGAGACATGGTCAAAGGCCCAACAGTCCTCAAAGAAAAAAAAAACAACAAAACACTTGATATATAGCTGAGGATACAAAGTTCAAAATAGATTTCCCTCAGCTTAAGACCTTCAAAGCAAAATCCTTTTATGTATTCATCTCTTGCGAATGAGGACAGTCACCAAAAATAACCCCACAAGAGTTAGGCCTTAATCTGTTAGTTGGTGTTACAATTTTTCCCCCTTGACTGTTACCACTTGTTGAGAACTAATCGGTTTACGAAGAATGTAAATTGCCTTTTAGTATTCAGAGCAAAATCTCTGATAGTTTACAGCTAATGAAGGCAGTTTGCACAGGTACAGCCTTCAAAGTTGCCCATCTAAAATTTTATTTCTTTTTGTTTTTCTATCTAACAAGTAGAGGAATCCTTAAAACCAAATTCATGGGGGAAACTGTCTTCTAAAAATGCACTTTTACCTTACTCTAGTCAAACTTTCTGTACAATTAAATGCACGGGTATGAAATTCTGTGTGACTTGTTTACAGCTAATGAAAACAGTTTGAAAAGTTGTTACTTGTTTTCAAAATAAGCAAAAAAATGTTAATTTTTTTTTAATGCTATAAACCATGTATATAGCTTTTTAGAAATGCACAATTGGTGTCTTGTGGTCCAATTAAAAAATGTTCTATTTTGTGCTAGCATAGACAATTTATTAAAAGTTCCATAGAGTATGGTTACAAATTTGTACAAAAATATAGCTGCTCTATAGAGTTGCAGCTAAACTTGCCCATACAGTTACAGGAGGAAATACAATTATAAGGTGTGTGTAGTCAATTATTTACATCACTCTAACAACATAATCATTATTCATTCCACTATGGAGATGAACATTCAGCATTGTCTTAATTTTTAGTCATTGCTTGTAGTAAATTTCAGAAACATCTTCTCATGGATTTACCTCAAATTGTGAAAAGCCTTTTGTCCCTCTTTCAGTAGGGGCTGATTTTCTAGACCGTCTAGAACTAGACTTTCTAGACTATGTAGAACAGACTCAGGAATTAAAAGAGTTGATTGTGGCTGCTGGGAAGTATTGCAATACAAGAGTGCTTGCTGTAGAATGTTTTTTTGGTGGCTAATCATGTGTTTAGTAAAGAGCTCAGCTTTAAGAAGAATGTAAGCTTGGTGCCTTGCATGTCCGTGGTATAGCAGTAGGGTATTAAAAAGCGAATTGACGCATCACCACAGTGTCTTTGGAGCTGGATCTAAACTTTCCGATTCTGATTCAGAGCTGCCTATAGAAACTGTACAGAGTCAGTCCCACAGCAGTATCTGCTAGATTTTTCCATTAAGCTCCCATCAGAGCAGTGTCCAGATCCGGCTCAGTTGTTTGGGCTACTTTAAAGACAAATTCCTATCTGCTTTCCATCCAAATGGAATCCTGTTCCTTAAACAAGGAAACTTCAGGAGTAGTCCATACTGCTTCAAGATTAGTCAATACTGCTTTATGGAAATAATACTGATTTATGCAAATGACTGCTAAGTCTGATATTTTTTTTTAACTAATAAATCAGATTTTTCCAAAAACTGGCAGCCTTTTCTTTTTGAAAAGTAATCTTAGAGACTTCAATTTCTATCCTGCTCATAGATAATCACAAAGAAAGGGTCTGGAAAAGTTTCTTCATAGTCTTTTCAGAAAGTACGAACATAAAAGTCGTCATGTCTCCTTCACAGTGGACACTACTGTAACACTGATCTGAGGCAGAACTGTGAGCTAGCTAACTAGTCTTCCATCTTCCTCCCCTCAGACTGTGTGATAGCCAGTAAACCCAAAACACGAAGTCACAGCAGTGGGAGCTGGTGAGACACCGTGCAAAAGGCAGTGACGGGTTAGGGCCTGTGAAAGGAAACCCTGTGCTTGGGAGGGCTGCAGGAGACAGGTGTGGAACTTCAGAGCTCTGAAATTCTTCTGATGATGATTCCTGATCATAAGGTACCCTCTTCAGGGAGAAGATCATTGTTTTGCGATATCAGGTGCATTTATGGGATGTTTAGCTGGAGTAAGGAGTTACTGGTTTTGATACTGTAGTCCTGTTTACATATAAAAGACAGCAGAAAGTAGTTTTTCTAAACACAGTTCAATGTGGATAAAGTCTTCCTAGAAGTCCTTGAGCACCACAAGCTTTCCTTACCCCTCTTCAGTCCCACTCTCACACTGCCTTTGCTTACTGTTCACTCACTTTTGGATTCCTGTCACACACAACCACGATGAAACCAGTGCCTCGGTCCCTGTCCTGTCTGTCAGTCTGCAGCTCCTGCTCAGACCTTAATCACGCTGCTCCATGCCGTGGGACGGTGATTTCTGTTGATCCAGCTGACACCGAACAAATACATGTAATTGCCTTTCTGTTTTCTTTGAAGAAGTACGTGGCATACCTGTTAGTGTCAGTGAGAGCTGAGCTCGGATGTAGATTGAATGGCAACCACCCACAGCCTTTCAAGCCACCTCAAGAGCCACTTCAGTGTTCAAAGCAGTAGATGTAAGCATTTATTTCCACATTATGTCTCCAAGCCAACTGTAGCTTACACTTGCTTAACTTCACTGAGCTGCTTGCTTTCAGGTTGATTGGTGTAGTTCACAGTGGTAAATGTAAACCCAAAGATAAGAAACAGCAACTCTTCAGTCTTTAAATGATGATAGCACAAAAACTTCTGCTCCTGGGGACACCCTTATTGTACCTACCTGCAAGTTAACATTTTCATTTTTGAGAAAATAGGGTAAACTTGTGAAATGTAGCTATGTTTAGGTAAGCATAATAGAGACCTACCTTCTAAACAACAAAACTCCTTTTATAACTTCTTTCTAAATTTCACCTGCAGCCAAGCAGTTTCCTCTGTCACAAGACTGAACATACCTTTCCCTGGCTAAGGTAGTAAGTTTTACACTAGAAGCGATGCTGCTTGGTTGAGTTCTCAACTTTTCTTTTTTTTTTTTTCCCACTGGCAGCTGTGGCACTGAATATACCTCCCTTTAGATAGATGGTAGCTTTGAAATTTCCTAGAAATAAAATTTTAGAGCACAAGTTCTGATCAGGTACTGGAAGGTACAGCGGTAAAATTTGCTCCTTTCGGCTTCATCAGGGACTTGCTCAGTATTTCTTCTAATTTTTTTTAGTCTTAACCATCCCTCGAAGCAAGTCTACAGAGAGCCAGATCTACGTTTCTATTCAGCTCCAGTAAGACATCAGAGGCTGTTAGGGACAAAAGTAGGCAGGAGGACTTTGGCTCAAGGTGTGACCCGCTCCTGATTACCTTGGGAAGACTCACGGCAGAGAAACACTGTCATTCTTCATACCAGAAAGGGATATTCTGATTTTGAGAGGAAAGGAGAAGTCGCCTTCACCATCAAAAGGGACAGTGCATTCTGCATCATATGATACAGTCATAGCAATCCTACTTCTTCTGTGCCCCCCCCGTCACACCTGCATACACACATGCAACACGCATGTGCACACACACTTGGGCTCATCCACGACTCCGTGCCTGAGAGCACACCCTTTTCAGGACGGGGTAAGTCATGCTTTCTTACTGCAGCCCATAAAAGATTATTTTTGCAGTCAGCTTTGGCATTTGCCCAGTACTCTGCAAAATGGGACTGATGAAAGGGGAGGATATGCTATACATTTGTGACAGATTAATAGATCAATGAATCATTTTCCTACAGCTTTGTAATTGTAATGAAGTTGCAACTTAAACAACATAGCCTGTTGCCCAAGCTTCTTTTATAAAACTTGAGAGATTCAACTTGGCTTTCTCAGCGGCAAGCGAGTTAACAGGAGAGCAGTATTGATTATGGCCTCGGCAGTGCAGTGATCTGCTCGCAGCAGCCTGTGGAGAATAGAGATTTAAACAAAGGGGGAAGGTGGGCCAACAGCTGCAGATGGTGCTTAAACAGACACTCAGTTGCACACAGGCTCCCAAAGATCGCGGCTGTAATCGCTTACTCCTCAAAATGTTCTTAGGATCATTAAACAGAGGCTCCTTTAATTGTCTGTTGTTATAATGGTTTCAGAGAGAATTTGGCCATTTCTGTTTGGCTACACCTCAGATAAACTCACATCATTTCCCACTGCCCATAAACAATTGTGCTGTCGTATGCCAGAGAGATGAATTCTCATTCCCTCATCAGCTTCAGAGCAAGGAACAAGGGCCTCTTCACACAGCTTACACATGTAAGGTCCTGGTAGATCTTCAGCCTCTTTGCTGAATTGGTGGCAGTTTTTCCACTCAGGTCTCGGGGGCTCTGAGTCATTAATGGACCACTCACCTTTACTCTAAACCCTGGACTCTGGTTTGGTTTAATCATTAAAGCTGATGGCATTTTTTCCCTATCTGGACTATCAGGTATGATTCATAACATCTCATGGCACCATGTATTTTCAAAGTTAATCTGATCAGGCCCATATTTAAAATCACTCTGGTTTTGAATCCTAGTAAATCTACTACAGATGTGAGACTTCTATATCCAAGTCCAGCTGGCAGGTCATCATGTGCATCCTTATGCAGATGTGGTGGAAAAGCATCCAATTCATGTGTTCAAGCTCTTAAAGGAGTCTTAACACCAGCACTAGGTCTCCAGCTGCATTAACTTGGCTTAAAGACTGGCTTGCCTTTAAAACTGCTGCAAGTAAGGATGAGGACTGCATCTCCCACAATGTTTGGGTTTCCTATTCCATGGATGGCCAATTGTCTCAGTTCTAATAGGGAATCAAAATTAGAGATCCTATAATTAGAGAAATTGGGGGAGCACTGTGGCATGACTGGCTATTTAGCAGGCAAGCAGAGCATCTAAAAATGCCCTCGGGTTTTACACCAGTGCTACTCCAGAGATCTTAGGCCAGTTATGTGGGCATGAAAGGTCTTCTCAGTGGGTTTTGCATGGCTGTTGCTACAGTTTACAGCACGCAGCAAAGTACCTTTCAGGGTTAAGAAGAGGTCTAACAAGGTTGGGGTTGATACACCACCACTGAAGACTGGTGTAAATGTTTGTATTCCTGCTGTTTGTACCTTATCAATGCTTGTACAGGAGGAAATTCCCTCTCTGAGCCGTTCACGGTGAGCCCTTTCATCAGTAATGAAAAAAAATGCACTTTCATGTAAAAAGAAATTACGCTTTTGGGAAAAAAACCAAACCAACAGATCTCAAAAAGAGTAAAGCTTAGTTAAAACTTTACTAAGCACATCAGTAAATTCTCTTTGGCTTTCTGACTCATTGCACCCCTTCATATTATTCCCTTGGCTCATGGTAGCTTACGCTTCTGTATGACAGCTGCCTTATTAGAGATAAATCTTGAGTTTCGACACTGCAAAATGTAAATAGCACCTTGGCATCACAGCACCTTTTATCGCACTGGTAAGATACCAAGAGGAGAAACTGTGACGCAGGTTCTGGTTTAGTCCTGAGAGAGGTCCTACCCATGCTGGGAAAGCGTTGCCCAGAGCCACAGCACACGTTCATCTGTTGGTGCCAGCAGAAAAAAACCACCAACTTCTTTCACTGACCGGTGTGCAAATGGGAGTTCAGGAGTGTCAGATTAGGTCTCATCACATCATTTTCTTCATATTCTTTTGTCCATGTGGAAAGTAGTACTTGGGACCTTGGATCTTTCCCATTAATTAAGTAAACCGTGATGAGCCTAGAGGGAAAGGGCAACAATCAAGAGAGAAACAATCCTGCTATTGCCTAACTCCTTTCCAAATGTATAGTTCCTTATAGCACACAAGGGGCTGTTTTGGAACTGTTGTTGTATCCCCATCCTTCAAACACTGTGCACGTTGTGTATACTGAAGTAAGTCAATCCTGCTGGGGCCTTTCCATTCAAATTGCTGTTTTTTCAATCAGAAAAGAACAGGAAGCATGATTAAAATTCAAATTGCCAGGCTTTGCTGTTTTCAGACAGTGGTCGTAAAGCATATTTGTTAAGCACCATCTGCTGTACATTCAGAAAATAGCAACCAAAATTGCTATTCTCTTTCCAGCTTTTAGATCAAATTAAAATTATTTAAATTCTATCTACCACCAAACACGTTTCAGCTCTAGAATGTTAAAACTGCATTTATATCATCCTCCAATTGCATTTTCCACCTATGTGCAGTTACATATAGACCACAGGCTGGGACAGACGCTTAGGGGAGAAACTGCATTACAAAACACCATGTCTTAGAACAGGAGAGTGGAAGGGGATGGGAAATAATAGCTATGCTGAGCCTGGTTTCCAGATGTACTAAATAAACCAGGATGAATACAACTAAAGACAAAGCATTGTCTTTCAAGGGCAAATTTAATGTGTGGTGACCGCAGGACACAATGATAAAAACAGAAGCTATGCATCAGTTCAAAATCCTAAATGAGGATTATTAGCTTTTCAGTATGGTTTAATTAGCAGATCATTTATTACCAATCCTCCCAAACATTACAACTATTGGCGGTGAACTGTAAGTGATGAAGAAAAGTACTCCATTTATTAACCCGAATTAAGTGAATAGCCTGAAAGCCATAAATAAAGCTAGAGATTGTTTAAATGAAAAACAGCCACAAGACTCTTTTCGCAGCCTTTGTGTAAGGTCTGTCTTCCAGATTTTTCTTAAAGAACATTTTCTCTTTGAGCATTTTGATGACAAAAGTGAATGTCAGAAGCTGCCCAGCTCAGAACGGGCCGCACAGGAGCAGGGAGGGAAGGATTGCTGCTGTGATGTGCAAGGCGCAGGCTGAGGAGGTGGAGGAGTCTGAATCTCAGGGGTGCTTTGCTGCAGCTCCTTGTCCCCTTTTCTTATCCTCTCCGTCCCTTTTCCCTTTGCCCCTACAGCATGTCTGCCCATCTTGTCTTACAAGAGTTTCACATTTCAGACCTCTGCTTCAATCTCAGGGCGTTTTTTGCCCAGCTGGATTGACCCAGCAGTGAATGTGACCCTCACAGTCTGGAGGCTGTCACCAGCAGGACCCATAAACCACGTTAGAGGGGACAGTGGGTAAGGCAAGGATGGCAGGAGGTGGCATTCAGGGACCTGCAAGCCATCCAGAAGTTGTGGATTGTAGTCTTGTCTTTTCTAGGCGTTTCCTACATAAAGCTGGACATCTTTGGTACTGTGTCCTAGGGATCGGGGTCGGAGCACTTGCAGCTGCGCGAGGTGCCCATGGGATCTCTGCTCTGCCTCCCCTAACAGTGCAAGTGCTCTCAGAAAGGTCAGTCTGTAAAGCCTTCATGCTGGGCAGACAAAATGTTGACTATTTTTGAGTTTAATCTTACCAAGGGCCAAGTGAAGTCTGGCAAGAGAGAAGAGATGATACAGTCTGTAACTGCATACCGCTTAGGAAGAAAATTAATATTGCAGCATTCTTGATGAGGAGGCTGCATCCAAAGCAGGTAGGAAGAATAATACGGAGTAACTGTCACCACTGAGTGGCAGCCTGTCACTGGGGCCTTCACATCAATACAATTAGTACAAACCAAACAAGGAGTCCCAAAGCTATAGAGCGTGCAGCACCAGTAGTCCTATGAATGTAAAGCAAAGTCCTGAATCTCATACCTTCTGTGCTCTCCTCATCTTGGTCCAGGAGGGAGAAATCCACCAAAGAAGGTTGTCTTCTCTCTCAGCACAGAGCAAGGCCAGCTCTCAGCCCTGGCCTTTTGCGTTCATGATCTACTTACCCTCTCAGAAGTAGGGCAGGTTTCTCTTTGCAAAAAAATAAAAATACTTAGGAACTGTGAGGCCTGATCTGGAGCCAAACGTACACTAGCAGGCCCCTTGCCCAAACACAGATCAGTGGATTTCTGCCAAATTCATTGTTCCTAAAGCTTCTGTGATTTTGTAAAGCATTATCAGTTCTGCTCCACCAGTGGGAAAACTGGTGGCAGATAGCAGTGAAGTAACTTGGCCAAGTGATATTGCATAAGCCGGTCATCAGCTGAACAAAGGCTCCCAAAATCCCAGCTCCCAAATAATACATAAAAGCAAAAGAAAACAGTCTGCATGGCTTCTCCCTACCCTCCCAAGAAATAACAGTATTTAACATCTGTTCTTAGAAGAAAACACTACCAACTATTGTGTGGGAGATGTTACTTTTCTGAGTCAGACCTTGCAAATCAGAACAGCAGCTTTCACGGATAGGTATGAAATAACCAGGCATCAATATTTAGCTGTTTAAAGATAATAAATATTAAGTTTATAAGGGAATAAATAATGTCTTTACAAACATACTCATCACAATCCTACTTTTACAAAACTATATTAGTACAATATTCTTGCAAAAACTGTAGACACTCAAAGACAAGCCATGTTGAAGTTACTGCACAGTTTTGCAGTTTTGTAAGATACATTTAACTACATAATAATTTTAAATTCAACAAAGGTATAAACTGAGACATACTGAAGACAGAAATTTAGTAAAATTTTAAATAGATTTCATATTTACACGAATGCACCTCAGGTGAAATCTGTTAAAAATTTATCATGAGTAAGCAAAGCAATTCTAAACATTAAAATGTAAACATTCTGCAGTGATGCTCTTGACACTACAGAGCATTCTCCACAAATTGCATATAAAATATTTCAAGTAACTCATCCATACATTAATGGCTTCAAACTTCTAATATATGTGATACACACTGTAATTTCCCCTGCAGCTTCTCTTCCCCTCGATCATTTGTTGGGTTACTCTTAATTATTATGAACAAGAAATGGGAAAAATAAAAAAGAAAAAGCACATCTTGTCTTTTGACATCAGTATTATTCTGTGGGTTCCCCTAGAGTTATTCTTGATGCACACCAACATGAAGAAAGTCAGGGCTGTATATGACACGACAGGGTTCAAACACCTGCATATTTACACCCCAAACTAGCAAACATTCAGACGCTTGGGATGGGAGAAATTATTTCCTCTCAACTCTACTCATTTATTTCACTCCTTTCAAGGCACAGTGAAATTTTAACTGTAGAACTGCACCAGCACATATCCACTTCTGGGTTTTGATCTGTATTGTGTAGAACCTGGCCATGTCTTTTTTATGGGTTTTGAATGCCACCCAGTGATACTCGTTAAAGAAGTTGAATACTTGAATTAAGTATTTTTTAAAATCTTTAGTTTCTGAAGTGTTTTCTTCATCAGCTTCTATATTATCTTTTCTTTTGTGACAGTAAGTACAACAAATTAACTTCCCCCCCCCTTCATTTATAAACTGTGATATCTTGTAGTAAATTATTTAGACTGATTTGGGCTGCAGATGCTTTTATTCTAATACAGTGTTACTAGAGTTTTATACTGAACTAGAAGCAATTAGAAGTCTAATAATTGAGAGCAGCTACATACCAGGATTGTGGATTACTTCCACAGCTATAAAGTCAGGGTGCTGCTAGTATGATCTCAAACCAGTTTAAAACTAGTACAGCTAGTAACAGTTAACTCACTGAAATTGTTCCCTAGGTTTACCAGTGCAAAAGAAAAAAAAAATCAAGTCCAGTATGTCCCTTTTTTTTTTAACAACAGCAAGAAATAAAATAGTGTGGGAAGTTACAATGTAATGTAAAAATTATTATGCTAACATTGGAAATCAATAGGAAAAAATTCTCCAATCTTCTAAAGTCTTAAAACAAGACTTCCAAAAGCCTTGACTTCTATGATGTCCTAGCAGTAGATAGCAGCATGATCATAAAATAGATCCATGTATAGAAATCATGAAGAAATACGAAGTATCATGAGGTTTAATACTTGATCTTGCCAGACACTGAACTCTCTGGCCCTGACCCAGCAAACCATTTAAGCATGTGGTTAGAAGTCAGCATGCGTGTTGCCCCATGGAAGCAAACCAGGTTATTCAAAGTTTGAGCACATAGTTAAGTGCTTTGAACGACTGGGTTATTAAAGTACCAACCACTTACTGCCAGAGTACATGGCTAAATTACCGCTATGAACAGGTTGTTACATAGCTGTCCATTATGAGGCTCTTTGAAGCATGCTTTGAAGCATTTAGCATTTCTTCACTGCTGGATAAGAAAGAAGTGTGGGTCTGTGGGTGTAGGCAGGAAATTCTTACATTCCCATCATTTCACTTCCATGTGCAAAACCAAATTATATTGATGCCCAAGTATAAGCATCACTTAGGGAAATACAAAGCGCTATCCATGATAATAGTAATTATACAATGCCACCCCTTTTCCACCACACATGCACACTCCATTAGAGCCAACTTCCTCCTGTGTGCAGGGCCAGCATTAACTCATAACTCACAACGAAAAGCATAAAGTCATGCTAATAGCAAACGCTACATGTCATATTTAACATTGCTTAGAGTTTCTAACATGCTGCTTGATGCTGAGCTATGTTGCTGCCTGGTAAAAGCGGTGTTGTCAAAAAGAAAACTTCTGCCCTCTTAGTAGTGAGCAGAACTTTCAATTTTATCTCAAAGCCGGGAAACAGACTAGTTATAAAAATGCATTTATAGCCTTTGTTCTGACAGTTGTAGACTGGGAAATGATGTGTGTTCACTAAAAACATATACCCTGGAGGAAACCGAAACAGGTTTGCTGTGCTAGTGGAAGCATGAGAACCAAATTCTGCAGATGTTTGCCTCAGCACAGGAAATAAGATCTTTTCCTTAACATTGGTGACTGCTTCTTACTGTAATTTAAGGGTTGTGAGAAAAGTAGGAATATAACCTCACAACTTTATGTTAACTATGGATTTTGATACCTACCAATATATACCTGTTCTATTCAGATCCCAACGCATTATTTGACTGTGGTTAGTTTGGGCTTTTTGGGTGGTTGGTGGGTTGGGTTTTTTTCCTCAGGGAGTATGGACACACCTTGCCTTTGTCAAAGACGACTTTCAGTTAAGTTCTTGCCATTTAGAGAAAAAAAATCCTATTGCTCCTTTCTCCGTTGTCTCTTACCCTTATTCTTCCATCCTGCCCTTTTATTTCCTCACATTACTGTACCATCTTCATTCTAACACAGTGCCATGGCCATCCGAGAGATCAAGAGCTACCTCGTGTTCACAGGAGAACCTTATTTTGTTGTTATAGGCTCTGTTTGGTGCTCAGGTGTCATGGTGATTATTGCACTAGAAACACTAGTCTGTGCAACAACCTTTACACAGAGAGAGAAGGAATTCTGTAATGCCAGCACAGTTAGGCCTTTGTCCTGAAAAAATTGCAGTCCTTCTGTAAGGAAGCAAGCCCATCTCTCCTGCCACAGGGCTTTCTAAAATGATAAAATCAGGGATAGCAGAACAAGCATTTGATCGGTGTTATGTAAAGTTCCTGTTTGTCAAATATGGAGGCCTTAGCAGAATGCTCCCTTAGTTGGAACTGTTCCTGAAATACCTGAAACATCTCACCACTGCAGTGCTAAATGCTGTTGATTGCCTCTCTTTCCAGCCTGTTCAGCGGTGAATGCATGGGCTGTTATTCTCGTATCCTTTAGCTCTGACATAAGCTTGTCCACTTTTGATGAAGGCAAAAAAACCGTACCCTTGTTCAGTCACTCAAGATCATTCCAGCTATTGTAAATGTCAGGTTCTGTCAGTGGGAAGCCAAGCAGTGTCAAACTATATTTGAATCCTGTGTTCAAAAAAAAAAAGCAGAAAAGCCTCTGATGATGAGAACTTACTTCTTTTAGGTTATCTACTGGCAACTACTTACATGATGCAAGGATGGGGTCACATTTGGGTAGGATCCTAAGAACCTTTTCATTTTTTGCTCCAAGTGCATACCTTACTCTATAGAAGAAAGTTGTTCTTGGAAGGTGTGGAACTATCTACAGAGCCTTGGGTTACCACTCAAATTGCTCAGTTTGGCTATGGCTTGTCTCCATGGTTTATAAAACTCAATATATAAGACAAAAATAGACACAACTGAAAGTAAATGAGGAGGAATCAAATGTATTTGATCTCCACATATGCCAGCTAAAAGCTGACTTTGAAGTGATGATATGGGAGATATGGGACAACCTGATGCAAAGCAGACCTGTGTAGATTGGTAAAATAACAGCTGACATTTCCCTGGTGATGTATGGCATTTTAGAACATTTTCTATCCATAAACTTAAAAAAGATACATAAACCCAGAGTCTCATTTCCCCAGTGAAGTACAGAATATTGAATGACTTCCCAGGGAACACATAGCAGGTTAATGGTGAAGGTATTGATCCAGGTCTTTCCTTGATTCCATTCGTTGGATTACAGACCTGTTTCTCAGACTTTCCTTTTGGATCGTTCTTTGGTTGGAAACTCTGCTCCTTCGACTATATTTCACTTTACAAATTGGCACAAAGTTATATGCGCAGATTGACAGAAGCATAATCAAGACCAAAACTTATACAACCATCAGTATTGCGTGGTGAATATACCATATGGATTATCAACCTTATGCGATTATTAAAAGCACATTATTGCACACTAAACACATTTAGCATACTAAAAATGGATTATCAGTTAATTTTGTCAGAAATAAATCCCCAGCGATAGGCAGGAAGTTTCCAGCTCTAGCATCTGAGGGGTAATATTTCATGAGCCAAGACAGCAGAATTAGAAAGAATGCTCCACTCAGGAGGAAGATGGGCTGCAACCCAAACTCTATGAGGCCAGTGGTAATGCTGTCATTGATGTTATTGGGCTAGACTTTCAACTTTTGAACAGCCTGGAAGAAGAGAGGCAAACAGAAGAGCGGAGTGAGACAGCCCCAACTGAGACTGATCTGGTCTGAATAGCTCAGTTGGGCACAGGGTAACTACAGATATGGACATAAAACCTGTGCCAGGTTGAAACTTGGGGGCAATTTCAGGAAAAGAAGAACTTCTTTACCTTAGACCGCACATGTGAACTGAGCAGATGATAGACCTTACTGTTGCCCTAAAAACTGTGGAGTTTGGAGGAAAAAGCTCTACAGCACCACGAGGGCACAATCAGACAGCTTGGAGGTAAAACCACTTTCCTCTCTGCCTCAGTCGACATCACTACAGCAAAAAGCAGGGGGCTAACTTCAATTAGGCAGATGTCAAAAAGCTAACCCAAGGAATGAGTCCTGATTTTGAGATGACCTGTGGGTCAGATTTCAAATTGAACCATTTAAGATTTAAAAATAGAGTTCATCCTACAGATAGACCGAGTCACCTCTTCACCTGGCATCAATTAAGCATTGCTTGAATGTGATCGGTGGACTGAGAGAGCCAGAGGGCTCTTCCCTCACCTTCCACTCACCTTCCTCCATCAGCAGAACAAAAGGGAAGGACAGTTCTATACACTGTTCATGTACGCAATTCATTTTGCTGGTATTTTTATTTTAAAAACACTGAGCAGTATGTAACGAAAACCTATCAGTAATGAAAATCTATCCTAAACTAGAGCTGGGCAAATGACCTTTTTCATGGTTTAGAGCCTGCATCTCAGCACCAAATGCTCATAGGATGAAATGTTCTTCGGTCACACTGGTGCCTTAAATTATTTTAATGACTGCCATTTTATGTTTTAACTCCTTGGACCAATTGCAATTGTTCTAAATTTCAGCTTCAACATTCAATTATCACATGAGCCACATAAAACTCTTCCAGTTTCCTGCTCTGATGGGATCTGCACATTTGCAATTCTGCTTCCCAGTGCACTTGTGTATGTGGCTTCGAAACCCTCTCTGCCAGTAAAACTGAATTATTTGATTGTTCCATGAAAATGAACACAAAGGGGACATAAAAAGATCAAGCTGAGTTTGTTTAAGATTTGGATAAACATCCGTGGAATGCTCCTGGCATTATTTGCCCGGCTCTTTTTACCACTGTGGTGGTGCAGCATTTTGGATAGTGTGGTGCCTAAACCAATCGGGCTCACTCGACATCTTCTTCCAGGACGGGATCGCAGACAGGTTGTATAAGCCAAGCATGTTGCACCCACTCACACACTGCACACTCAGACCCTGTGAAACTTCCTGGAGAGTGAAGAATTAAAGGGGAAAATTGTTCAAAGTATTAAAACGTGCAATTTCAATGCAAGGATGGAAGTAGCTGTGTGGGAGGATATTACTTCATTATAAAACTAAATCAGATGCCCAAAGATTTCTGTCGTCTCCAGAGACCATTCCATCAGGCTCTACAAGAGGTTTTCCAGTGGAAGAAAAATAGCTCCCCCCTCCCTTCAGGCTTGAGAACGTTGTATGGCTTTTTTAACAGTTTCTAATGAAATCCCATATTATTGCTTCTCCCCTGGGAGACTTCAAAAGTCATGCAAACTTCACAGAGCCCACATGTTCATAAACCTCAAGCAAAAGACCAGTGAAGAAATAAATTGCAGTTCTCCAATTAGCATTTGACATTCTCTACTGTTTTTTTGGTAGGGTGAATTTGTCTTTCTTCTAAACCATGCTGATAAATTAAATGAGTTACTAAACCTGGCATTATTTCACGTTTTAAGGCACACTGAAATCAAACACTCCAATTCACAGTGGGATTTGATTTCTGCATAATATTTGGGGGAAATATGAAACAAACCCAGCAGCTTCAAACATGTTAAAGGGCCTAATATGTACAAGAATATTTTCTTCAAGCTCCTGATTGTGTATTCACAGCTACTGCCAAACACAACAACAGACACGGGGCATCAGGATATGAAATGGGAAGTGGTCAAACTTTCAAAGCAAGCTGCTGGGTGCCAAACACTTTTGAAAATCTGGCCCCTGACTCTTTGGTGCCGTTCCAGAAAGAAATATCTGTATGCTGGCAGCTGGCCAACCAGCTTTGGAAATCTTTTTGCACAGTTATTTCAGTAAAGCATAAAAGCCGATCCCCAGCTTTCTCTGCCTGATTAAGCACTGTCACCAATCACTATGCAGCTCTAAGGTACGCATGAAATATTCCTAGATAAATCCTCCGTCTCCAGAGAAATGTGTTTCCTGTACAACTGTAAATCCAGGTTCTGTGTTGAAACTAATCCAGTCTGGCAGTGCTATGGCCCTAGAAAAGTTTCCTTGGAAACGACAAACTTATGCAATGGCAAAGTCATCCAATCTTTTCATGCCACTATATTATATTAAAAACACCTGGTTTATTTATACAATGACTTACAGATCAGGGTCCTAGAAATAATAATACATAAACTTTATAGCAAAAAATATACATATAATAATTCATCCTTCTATGATATATAGAAATGATGTATATTTGTGTGTGTGGACATATATATAAATATATGGGTTGTACTTACGTTTAGGGCACTTGTGTATAGATATGTGTATCTACATACACACTGCACACTTGTACATCTTTCTAGGTGCCGTGTGTGTACATAAACACACATAATTACACACACACAGGAGCATATTTACACTCTGTGAGTAGACGTGTACTTTGCAGAATCTGCACACAAAGAGCTGGAGTCCTTCACTGGCTGTGAGCATCAAAGAGGTCTGTGACCACCTGCATTAGAGTCCGCGGAAAGAGAACTGATGTCATCGCTGTGGGCACAGGACTGGCTTGATGCATCTTCCTTTGTGAAGAACTAAATTTGCCGGACAGTGGCACCCTGCAATGCAGGGCTTGTTGCATGGGCCAATCTCGTTCCAGTTGTCACATGTTTTGACACATCCTGGACCACAGGTATCATAAACTGCACCATGTTTACACTGGGTTGCTGAAAGGCAGTTAAAAGAAACAAGATATTACGTAGAGTTGCACAAGGGAAGTTACATACCTCTTTGCTTGGTTTCTACTGCAAACATCAAAAAGCATATTTTGCTATGATGATCATCTAGAGGAAAAATAATCCTTGTAAAGAGATTCCACTATAACAAATGCAACACTACTTTACATCACAAATATAAAGGTAGCAAAATTCCTAATCAAAAAGGTATCAAGTTCCTAGCAGTCTTGAACTTTTTGAGAATTTTAACACAGCTGACAGTATATGAAGCTTTGGTAAGGTTTGTCTCTAAGCAGATCTATGCTTTATATTTAAGGCTTAACGTTTTATTTATTTGTTACAACGCATTTCATCAAAGGTTCCCGAAACATTTACAAGGACAGACAGTTATTATCAGTCCCACTCCTACGGAAAGGAGAGAGTTATTCACATCAGACTTTCTATTCCTAAGATTATACTTTCAATATTGCATATTGCAGCAAATCACTGTTAATTCAGAAGAACCATTTAAACATTTTTTTTAAAATCAATTATTTCCATGTCTTATGCTATTTTACCAAGGGATCACTGAGAATGAGGATTCTTGTACTTAAGGATTCCAGTATCTATTCATTGATTCATGTAGTTGACAGTTCAATGCATTTCCAACATAAGAGACCACCAAGGGCTCAGCTAAAAGCACTATACTCCCTCCAGATCAATATTTAAACTCTTAACATTTTATATCCTGCCTTTTTAGTATGGAGAATAATACATGGTTCGATAACGAATAAAAGCCTGTTATTCTTTCTAACAGTTGTGCTGATGGCAAAAACAAGTACTGATAAAATAGTTTATAGATGGTAAAGTACTCTCTAGCATCCAGAATCATCTCTTGCTGTTTACAGAGAGGTGGTTGCAATAAGAAATTTTCCTCCATTTTGAGAGAGATTGAAGGACTAGATTTTTTAAAGAACAGTTCTGTTATGGACAGAAAAATGCTGTTTCGTTGTGAGGATTGGCATCAGAGTGCCATTGCAGTACTGCCATTATGCATAAAGAGAAAACAGGCAGAAATTAATTGATTAAATATGTAGAAGAGTGTATCACAGAGGATGGAAGTCTTAGTGCTAAGGCATCATGAATGTAAGGGGTTCCTCTTCACCAGTAACAAAGTGATCTTTGAAACAGCATCAGCTTCTTGCAAGTTTTACTTCTTATGCATTTTATGGCATTTATACACATGTGAAAAGAAGCCCTCAAGAAGGAATTCTGTCAGGAATGCATAGAAAGTTCTCACGACAAAGACACTAAATAAGCAAATAAAAAATTGGAAAAGTTGGATAGTACAGCAGAAAATTACCCTAGAGTTAGAGATTCAACAGTGAATAGTAGACAGATATTAGACATTAGGTACATATTAGGGGAAAAAAAAAAGCTTTCTAGCTTCAAGCATGAGAAAACACTGGAGCAAGCTGCCTAAAAACACTGTGAGATATCTATTATTGAACATAATTTTAGAATAGGTTGGAAAAATCATCTTTCAGCAATGTTCAAGATAGGCTTATTCTGCTTGTGGGCATAAATCTTTTAAGAACTTTTTTCCAACTTTACATTTCTATCTTGCTCTGTTTGATAACTTTCATGCACAGTGAAGAAGGGACTAAACAAAAGGAATAACTAACATGAAATTTAAATGAAACAGGAAATTTAGAAGGTGGGAAAAACTTGCAAGCAATACTCAGCGTACAATAAAATGTTAGATTCACAACAAACTCTGCGCTGACGTAGCGTGTTAAGAATAGGGATTTAATCTCTCTAAGAGGGGAAACGAAAATGTGCAGAGCTCCCAGGAGCTTTGCAAACAATGTACTAACTGTCTAGAAAAGCAGACCAAGATGTTCAAAGACAGCTAGTGATTGTCCACACACTATGTGAATTATCCTAAGGGGGCTGTTTACTACAAGCTTTTGTCCCTCCTCTCGCAAAATGAGTTTCCCTTCAAACATTCTCTAATCGACCAACCACAAACTGCAACATTAGGCTTCAGTACATGCAGTTTCCATATAGAAAGGTCTGCAAGCATCAGATTTTAGGCTGCACAGGTTTCATCCTGCAAAGCTTTTCTGCAGGAATAGTCAGCCCGTTCGTTCCACCAGAGCTCTGGTGCCTCAGCCGGAGGGTTTGAGGAAAGTTGGCTGAGGTCTCCTTTCCACTTCCTCATCTCTGCCCCAGAGCACATGAGAATATATTACAGGCTGCCCTTGGCAGCTGTGGCATCTCTAAGTACTCCCCAGCTCTGCTCTACCACACGTGGGATGTGGTATGTCAAAACACCTCTTTCTCTTTCAGATGATTCCATGTAGAAGATATGATGACTTTATTTTCTGCTGTAGGCAATCTATAATGGCATTATTAACTTGCTGTCAAGGGAAAAATCAGAAAAGTACAATGGCTGCTGTTTAAGTTCCCTGGATGGCTTTTATTGTTGAGTGCTTCAGTTGTTAACATGTGGTGTGATTGATCCAGAACATTCCACTTCATCAACAGTTTAAAAAATAAAAATAAAGACATTCTGCAGTAGGCTTCCCAGGGAATGCTGAAATGAATCAGTACCATGTAAACATGGAAAACAGAAGTGATGCCTTTTCACCCGTCTTTTAAGGCAAATTCCTTTCTTAAAGAACTGAGCTCTGTTAGTAATAACTTCCCTAGTGCACTAGCAAAAGAAAATCAAAAACTCAACCCCAAAGTACAAAAGTTACTAATAATACTGCATTTTGCAACGTTACCAGTCCCAACAGGATTTTTCCACTCTTCTAGAACATGTGTTTGGCATGACAGATGTGAGCTTCCTCAGACCACTTTCTGAGCTGGCGGGATGATAGCCAGCTACAGTCCAGAAGCCATATAGTCACATAAATACAGCACTGTGCCTGAGCTAATAAACCCTGCCTAATAAGGCTATACAGTTTTCAGAGCAGAGCTGGTTTATTCCAGCCAGTTTTGCATTTTCACAGAGAAGGCTTGTATCTGTCTGTGCCTGTCTTTGTAGACATGGCCGTAATTATTTGGGAGGAGTTCTTGTTCCCCAACACAAAAGCCCAAATTCTTAACAGGGAACTGCTGAAGGATTCTCTTGGTGGATGGTATCTGGTAAATCTGATTCCACAGAAATTTCTGAGCTATTGTTTGTTCATCGACGAATCATTCTGCTGCTTCTGTTGGTGTTGCACAGCTTGGGTTTCTGTGGTGTTTTGTAGGGCTTTCAAACTGAATGTCATTCATGGTGTTTGCAGTTCACATCTCCTTCTAACACAGTAGAAGCCAATAGAACCAGGCACCGACCTTCTAACTTGTCCCCCTTCTAACACTTGTTTTAATCTTTTCAACTTTTCAGTTTTTTAATGATTTTCCACTGAAAAGTCTGAATATCTTACTGATACGTATTCACATCGAATAAAGCAATTAAAGGAAAGTAACATGTAACAGGGGAAAAAAGTGACTTTGGCCAGAAAATTTCACAGCAAAGAGGGGACCCAGGAGAAAAGAGTGAAAATCAGATATATACTCATTCTTCTCTAGTTCAACTGATTACATAAGAAAAAGAGAAAGTTGTTCAATTTTTATGAGGCTGTTGGAGTATGTCAGCGCATCGGTGCTACCATGTGTAATTTGCAGCTTATTATAGTTTGTATCTGCTTTTTCTTCTTCCCTATGTAGTCATGCCCACGGCAGGGAGTTATTGCCATCTGCCATCCTTGAGTCTTCTTTCTCTCAGTGTCCTCAGAAATTCAATGTTCAATTACTATGGCCCAAGGCCTTTCATCACTTCAGTTTTCTTAATTGCACTTTATGAACTGCTTGTTTAGCCTTTCTTGGTCTAAAAAAAAAATTTAAAATTCCCATCCTCTTTCCTTTTCAAACTTTTTCTTTCCATGTGTATCCTTTCTTTTTCCTCTCACATGTACCACTTTCTCTCATTACTTCTTTCCCTCACACTGACTCTCCTGGTTCTTTTTCTTCTCCTTCACAGATCATATTTCCTCCTGTGCCCATCTTAACAGGTCGCACTCCCCATCTCTTCCCATGGGAACCCATATTCTTTTCCAAACCTTCTCAGTTCCCATATGGATCTTACTAACCCTTCCCTACCCTAATCATTTTTCTCACTCATTAGCTTCTTCTCTTTATCCCTCCAGTTAAATGACAGCTGACATTTCCCTTACTGAACCAACCTCAAAGGACAGCAAACCTTGAGCAGCAGTATTTTGTGGAGGACTTAGAGGAGGATACTCTGTCTCACTGGGGGAGGAGGAAGAGCATGTGGGGAACAGGACATGTAATTCAGACTCCTGAGCATCCTGTTTGGCTGGTCCTCCAGACAACACAAGCTTTCTAAAGATTATAAAAATGAGCTAAGCATAGAGCAGTCAGGGTAGAGGAACTGGCAACCACACAAGATTTGGTTTTATAACACACAAAAGAATAATTAAAACCTGACTTTACTAATAAGTATACTCCATTTTCATCAGAACACAGCTCTTCCAAGTATCCCACCAGCTATGAAATGTCAAGCAGGAAATGAAAGTCACAGAATGCTAAAGTTTTATTACGGATATATTGTTTCATACCCAGGAACTTTTATCCATAATTAGGACACAATAATTGTAACTACAAGTTTTGGGGAGAGAAAAGTAAGTTAAAGATTAAAATCTTGATGCTGGCCACTGGTAACATATGGAGTGCAGTATATGCACTTTAATGCTTACTGTACAATTTACTGTAGAAAATGGTGCTACTTATTGGACATTGGATGCTTAAGTAAGTGTTTTCAGGGTACTCAACCATGTACAGCTTATTTATATTTTTTACTTAACAAGATTTCCCCTTTCCCTCTAGAAGTCTGCACTGAGATTAAAAAACTTGGGTGGATTTAAAGACTTGTTTCGTTAGCTTTAATGGAAGATGTGTGCTTAAATTCCTTCATAATGTTCTCCTAAAGACTGTTTTTGCACTGAAAACCTTTCCTGTCTCTGGTAAAATGCTGGTAAAAATTGTGAAAAGAAGCCTCAATTAGTTAAGCCGTGATATGCTAACACTTGTATAAATTTCTTAAGGCAAGGACTGGAGTTCTGTGGGTTTTTTTTACAGCATCTGCCACAGTGAGGTCTCAGTCTGAAGTGCTCTGATTACTTAAAAAAAAAAAAGTCGGAATGCTTGTTTCAGGTTCTGCATGGATCTGCTAGCAGATCAATAGATTAAAATTACATACGTTGTTAGTGCTGTCTCAGATCACATCCTTGAACAGGGCTTTCATTTAGTGACACCCTGTTTGGATTGTTCTGTTCCTTTGTAATAAAAAAAATGAGCCTTTCGGGAACAGTCAATCGAATTTAATTTGCTCTGTCACTCACCCATCCCTGCTATCGTGCCTTCAACAGAAAAGGAAATTGAAGTTGAGAGACTAGACGGTGAGCCACACACACTCACCAAAATGGACCACAGAGTAATAGATCTTTACCAGCGCTGAGTATCCTTCCCTCATTCTTTTTTCCACCTACTCTCAATTGCTTTACACAAATCTGAATATATTTCCAGGCAAATCGATGCCATTATAGAATGTCCTAAATTAATGAGAACATCATCAGGGGAAATATTAATCTGCAATATTGTATTTTACTTCAACTGCCCATGACCACAGGCCACCCCTTCTCATGGAAACAATTACTCATAATTTCTTGCAATTAATGCAGTCCTAATCACATGGGGAATCTGGTTCAAGTACCAAAATTAATGCAGGTTTGCATTGTAATAGTCCCATTAAATACATTCTCTCTTCTTCCCTTGTTGAACCTATTGCAGTCATATACGCATGCTGTCTTTGGAAATACAACTGTGCTTTAACAGGAGGTCAAAGGCCTTTAAACTTGCAACCCAGAAAGCCAACTGTATCCTGGGATGCATCAAAAGAAGCATGACCAGCAGGTCAAGGGAGGTGATTTTCCTCCTCTACTCCACTCTGGTGAATTCCCATCTGGAGTACTGCATCCAGCTCTGGAGCCCCCAACATAAGAAAGACTTGTTGGAGCAGGTCCAGAGAAGGGCCACAAAGTTGATCAGAGGGCTGGAGCACCTCTCCTGTGAAGGCAGGCTGAGAGAGTTGGGGTTGTTCAGCCTGGAGAAGAGAAGGCTCTGGGGAGACCTTATAGCAGCCTTCCAGTACCTAAAGGGGCCTACAGGAAAGCTGGAAAGGGACTGTTTACAAGAGCATGCAGTGATAGGACAAGGGGTAATGGGTTTAAGCTGAAGGAGGGTAGATGGCAGGGAGGTTAGAACTAGATGATCTTTGAGGCCCCTTCCAACCGAAACCATTCTGTGAGTCTATGATTCCAATTCTATGAAACATTAACTGTGATCAACTGTTTACATATCCTGAAAGAAAAAGGCATGTACTTCTTCCTGGAAGTACGTAAAATTGAGATAGGCGTCATTAGAGGTGAAAAGTTGTGCAGCAAAATAAACATTTCTAATATTTGATAGTTGCAAATCTTTCCTGGTAAGGTCTTTCTCCATAACTCAGAATACAACTCACATGCTGGTTCAATCCCTGTCCTTTCTAGCCTGTTCAATTTTGATCCTCCTCCACCAGCAAAAGGATAGTAGCCTATTAAGACTATGCAGTGGTTTACAAACAATCCCACACCGCTTACCTGCACAGTTCTGCTCCGGTACCCACTGGACTTTCAACCCTTCCCTCTGACAGGCTCGGGCGTATGCCAGGAATGACTCGCAGTAGCAGTTTTTGTGGACTGGACACTCGCACATGTCTGTCACACAGGACCTGCGGATCAAAGCCCCAAAACAAATAAGCAAGGAAAGCTTTGGCAGATATCTGTCAGAGTTTTGGAGTTGTTTACTTTCCAGTCACATGGAGTTCAATGCCACAGCATCTTGTGCAGTTAAATGCGTTAAATGTGTCTCTGCTGTCACATCCTCTTGGCTCATCTCTTTTTCTGATGTGCTGCTCTGATGCAGAGAAGCATTAAGAGCACCAGGAGGAGAACCACACTGAAACAGAGAGGTGAGAAGAAGACCCAGGAAACCTTAGGCAGAGAGGACTGACACCACAATGGGAGAAGGCAGACTCCATTTTTGCAACCATTTTGTGTCAACACAAGAGAAAGGCTTCTTTCTTATTCCCTGGAAAGTAATAATTTAATAATTTTACCGATAATAATAGCAGCAGTGTTAAGTGGATGACTTCTGCAGGGAATGAGCACGTGCCCTTCCATGCAAGGGATGAGAAATGGTGCCTTCTCTCCAGGTTACCTGCAGCTGCTCCCCGCTTTGAAGGCTCCAAAATAGCCATATGCCTGTTTTCTCAGCAGCATCACTACTAACTTTAAGAGACTCCAAAGGAGCAGGGGTGATGCAGCGTAACTGAGCAGTTCCCATGCTAGGAAATCCCCCAGGCACTTGTTAATACCGCTATCTTTTTCCACTGCATAAGATGGAATCACAACAAAACATGGCAGGGAGCAAAGCTGCTAACACGGCCCTAAGTGAAACTGCTACTGCATATGTCACCACTATATTTTAAGTTTGCTCATCCAGAACGTGTGCCTATTTGGCACAGACCTAAAATATAACTGGCAAGAGCCAGTGGATTTGCAGTCAGCAGCTTCTTCATATGCAGAATGCTTAGATGCTTCTGCAAATGCAGCAATGCAAATTCAGAAATCCTGAGTATCTACTGTTCTGAGTGGAATTATTAGATGCCAGGGGACAAGGTGCTGGAAAGACATACTCGGTCCTCTGAAAATCATGCCCTCAGTTTCTCTGCTTTCCACTGAGGGTGCTCTGTGTATGCCTTGGGTGTCAATGGGCAAGAGCCTCCCTGCTCCATACAAGTTCAGAGACTTCTCCATTCCTGAGAGGACAAGCCAACATTTGTGAGAGTCACAAATCCTCCAGAAAGATCAAGGGCTGAAACAAAAATGAGCTCTTCATGTTAATTACATTTGCTGTGGAACAAAAATTCAATTGTCTAAAGGAAAAGGATGTATATAGGCCTAGTTTTCCAGAAACTTTCCCCATAGCTGAATAGGTAATAGCTTGGAAAAGGTGCAAGCACCTCAAAGTAATCAGGAGCCCTAATGCACACACAATGTTTAGAGTCATTGGGAGCACTTTATTCAAAAGTAGGAGAGATGATTAGTGGTTCTCCAACACAGACAAGCTTGTTTCTGCTTATCAGTGTCCCTTAAAAAGAAGTACTTCCCCTTGCCAAAGTCGCTGGCTATTTCAGTGATCATTCATGTAGTTAAACCTGACAGTTCTGCTTGACATTTCCATGAGCTTTTAATAATTTAACTTTCAGTGGACCTCTAACATGAAATTACCTAAAAATTCACTGGTACAAATAAGCAGCATAAATGCTAATGTCCTGCATTTATCCATATATACGTACTGTGGATAAACAGAATTGCTTTGGATCAAATGTATAACGTTTGTATTTATGGACCAGTGGTTTTCATTTGAAATTACTTTCTAGGGACAATGTAATTTTATTTTGCTTTAGTTCTGCGGTAGGTCCCTCTACATCTTTCCAAGTAACAGATGTTTCTGTATGGATATCACAGCTGATAGGCTGCAAAGAACAGATGAGCACAACATCCTTTGCATTGTTTGACGTTGTTAGCTGATAAAAAACCTTGTATAAGCACAAAGGGTCAGCTTTTTATGTGACCCACTAAATAACTTTACATTGTTTCCGTTGGCCACCGCGTGCTTGTGATGTCTTGCTAGCATCCCTGAAGCAGGCACTGCTCCATATACCCCAGGCCATTAAGAAGGTGGGTGTCTCATTGTACGCTGAAGTAGATGCTTGTTTGCTACTGCAACAAATTATTATCACAAAGAGAGTCTGTAATAATCTCCAGAGATAGGGCCCATTATCAAGATACAATTTCATCATCTTTCATTTCTGTACTAGCCTCTATCAATCACATTGTACTGCTCTCCACTCAGGTTTAATTATTATTAATGCCCGTGGTGCTTAGGGATACTTGCCAGTGCCCGGCTGGCTATGTGTTCACCGACTTCCTGCCTTAGAAAGTATGAAATCCTAAACCTGAGGTACTTCCTCTGCTTTTTAGAGCATAAATATATTTTTTACCATTACTCAGAGGGGGACACCAGCTCCTGCACTGAGTCAATGCACCTACAGCTACCTCAGCTGCTCACACCGGGTCAGGAAATCTGCAGGCTCACCGTCAACCACCCAGCCTTTTTAATCACTAACATATTTGTGGCAAGGCTAGCGCTCACTGTGACAGAGCCTGGGCATGGGCTGGGGCATTAGGGAGGCCAGGGCACCGCTCCCAGTCTGCAGGAGGGCACCCACGCTCTTTGCGGGGGCAGAGAGTTCAGCCCCTACATGGATGCGATGGGTGCAATGCCATTAGCCATTGGCGTTGAAATGGCCTTGGACATCCAGACACGCTCCAGAGTGAAACATCGCCCCTTTTGCTGTGGTCAGCACTGGTTTTCCTACAGTGTTCAGCACGGGTGTACGCTAAGGAAGGCAGCAGGCCACGTGCAACACAAACAATCCTCTGATTCATTACGCACCTAATTGCTTGTGTAATTTTTATTTTCCTGAATTGTTTCATCCTGGTGACAGCTGCTGGGCTCAAGTCCTAGGCTTGGCTGCAGAGCAATGATCAGACTGGGGTGGTTTTATTAATGAATTACAATTGATAATTATTTGCAAGGTTAAATTAGTGACTTAATTAAGGTTAAATGAAAAATGAGAGTAAAGGTAACTATATCCACAGGTGCCAAGCCTAGTCAATCAAAATAAAACCGTCCTTTTTTTTTTTCTTAATGATATTCCTTGCTGGCAAGTTTAATGCATTAATATTAATTGTAGTTAGATGGATTGGCAGTCAGAGGAGAGGGATCTTTTTATATCACTACTGAAATCAGCAGGGAGCAGGTTCGTGCTTTGTTTGACAGGTACCACGACAGTCAAAAAGGCGATTCTGGGAAAAGATGTGGAAGCAAAAGCTGTTCATTCTCTGGGGCCTGGCTAGCAAGGAGGGCCTGCCGATGGCCCATGGGCAAGCTTTGACTTTGTGTCTGTATTTTTTCAAAATGTGTTTACTTAGAATCATAGAATCATAGAATCACTAAGGTTGGAAAGGACCTCTGAGGTCATCAAGTCCAACCATCAACCTAACACCACCATGCCTACTAGACCATGTCCTGGAGCGCCGCATCTATGCGTTTTTTGAAGATCTCCAGGGACGATGACTCAATCACCTCTCTGGGGAGCCTGTTCCAATGCCTCACTACTCTTTCCATGAAGAATTTCTTCCTAATATCCAATCTGAACCTGCCCTGACGCAACTTGAGGCCATTCCCTCTTGTCCTGTCGCTAGCCACTTGGGAGAAGAGACTGACACCCTCCTCACTATAACCTCCTTTCAGGTAGCTGTAGAGAGTGATCAGGTCTTCCCTCAGCCCCCTCTTCTCCAGGCTAAACAGCCCCAGTTCCCTCAGTCGCTCCCCATAAGATTTCTTTTCCAGTCCCTTCATCAGTTTCGTTGCCCTTCTCTGGACACGCTTCAGCAGCTCAATGTCCTTATATTGAGGGGCCCAAAACTGGACACAGTACTCGAGGTGCGGCCTCACCAGAGCCGAGTACAGGGGGACAATCACCTCCCTGTTCCTGCTGGCCACACTATTCCTGATACAGGCCAGAATGCCATTGGCTTTCTTGGCCACCTGGGCACACTTCTTGCATTTAATTACATTTCTTACAGTTATTGTTGTTACTATTATATTAGAGGGCTATTATGGGATGCTTCACTAGGCAAATTAAAAAAAATTATTCTTGTGTGCTATTTCCCCTTGCAAAAATCTTTGGTGTGCCCATATCTTTTTGTTTTTACCCTCTCCAGTGATTGATACATTTCAAAAATTTGTCTCTGCTACCCCGGTCTGACAAATAGATTCAGTGACACTGATTGCACGTATGCAGAGGCTTATTTGCACTCTAATCTGACTGGACTGTTCAAACAAGAGAAAAATACACTTTTAGTAAAACTTTGAAATTATGCTGATAATGAAACCGTACTGACAGTTACTGTACTGCACCCCGATAGAGACTTTGGGTCTTACAAGGTATTGTGACTCTTTACCAAGACCAAAACATTTGCTTAAATTAAGTGAAGTTGAGAATACCTATCAGAAGCTTAAACATCAAAACATTGCAGTTATATAGAAATAATCCTACAGGAAGGCTGCAGTGCGAGGTACTTAGAAAGCAAAGCCATTTTACCAGCTACGGAAACACAAACTAGATACTTCAGGCAGCCTTAGCTCTGTCATTAGTGAAATGATACAGAGATACAATGATGTTGTGATCCAAAAGAAAATTACCCTTCTTTTAAGGACATAACTACATTTAAAAGAAAAAAAAAATCAGCTGCCATGGTACACTTTATCTGGGGTCCCTGCTCCGAATAACCACCGGAGCACAGCCAACCTCTCAGCTCTCAACTGGTACCAAGTGCCTCCCTGTGATTCCTTGTGATGCCCTGGACGCTGCCTGCAGGGTGTGTCAGAGATGGCGCTAATTGGGTGTGCATAATCACAAACTGTTGCAAGGGGAAATCCGTGACAGTGAAGGCATCCAGCAGCTGCGGGACACACCCTTGAAGGAGACAAACACACACTCACTCTGCTGCCACATCTTCAAAGCGAACTGGATGAGTACACTTCTTCAGCAACAGCCCTTTTTCACATTAAAACATGGAAAATCTCCAAGTCCCACAAAGGGCAAAGAACCGAGCCCTGTGCTACACGCACTGTTAAAAAGGAGAAGCAGGAAAGATCACAGGAATGAATCCTACAGCCTTAGTCCATGCCACGCTGGATTGAAATTGCAGATGTTCACTTGCTGAACATGAGCAGTTCCCTTTCCTTTGCAGTACACACAAATTCAAAATCAGATCCAGTCATTTTGAGAGGGAATATTTCTTTTTGCCTTTTTTTCTTTTTCATATTTCACAACAGGAAGGTGATGTAGTGCATTTTTTAAGCCTTTCGGTACCTTCAAGAAGCAGTTCTACATAGGTGGAAAACACATCTTCCTCTTTCCACCAGTAGGTCTCAAGAGACTTTTGAAAATCAATTAGAGATAGTGCATCACTACATCCATTTTATGTATGTGAAGAGCCATCAGGTGGTGAAGGGGTTTGTACTCTATCCCCGGGATAAGGTGTACACTTGCAAACTTCAAAGCCTGAAGGGTTATCTGCCTAGAGAGGAGGATTAATTTCCAACCCCACCATCCTCTGAGACAGACTTCTTGGGATAAGTTCTTATTGGTGTACTAAATCAGACTTTTAGTACAAGCTTGCACTAATTTAGAACTGGTTATGAAAATAGCCAAACTCTGCACAACAGCCTATAATCACACTGGAGTCTTACAATTCAGCAGCAAAACTCAGGACCCATTTTTCCTGATCCAAAATTAGACTTCATTTCTCTTCCTTTACAAGAAAAATGAAAGCCAGTGGCTTCTGTCAGTAGTTAGGTTGTTACAAGAAAGTTTGTCTGGGCTGTTTTTCCTACAAAGTTTGCCATTATTTGCAGCCCGAGTTAGAGAAATCATTTCACAAGGTAAGAAGGTGAGAAGATGAGCCATACTCCGAAGTATAATGAAAAGGCTCATGCTGTTGCTATCACAAGCTCTCTCTTGTGCATGTTTAATCTTACTGAAGTATTGAAGCATGGTATGTAGAGCTGGAGACTTTTCATGTCTTTGAGGCTTGAGATCAGAGGCTTGACTTCACTCTCTCCAGAATTTACTAATATTAATGCAAAGGCAGCAAATAACGCACGAGGAAGGTAATTTTGGAGGCTGCTGAAAACACAGAAGCCCTTACATCTATTGAGTATTCATTCAAAGCACTTGCCTGGGGAACAGACTGTTTCATGCAGCAAAGGCATTCATTTTCAAGGATCGTTTCTTCCAAGACCAGGTAACTATATCTGCACTCCCTCTGTGCTTTCCCCACACAACAGAACAATGGTAACGTTGCCTTAAATTGGGGATAAGAGCATCCACAACAAAGTTAAATCATCAGTGCCCTGACCCGTTTTTCCAGTGAGTGGGAAAGTGCCCCAGAAAAAGTGGCAGGCAGCCTACACACGCTTTGTCCTGGAGACTCCCCCGTGCTGTAAGAACTCTCACACTGCTGAACTGGCTCCAAACAAACCCTAAAAATGTAGGAGTAGAAAGGGAACTCGCAGCTCATCTTTGGTGAGCAGCTTACAGCAAATCATATGCTTTCCATGGGGAAATCTCATTCCTCTAAAGAGAGCATTGGCCATAATGCTTGAAAATATCATCGTTATTTTTGGCAGATTGCAGAGGAGGAGTTTGCAGCAGTAGGCATTTGAATCATGCATTCAAATTTTATCCTGATCCCTGATTTTTGTGCAAATTTGAGTCAACCCTGGACTGGATTGCCCCACGGAGCCAAGCAGAAAGAAATTATAAAATACAAAAGCCCACCAAAGGGCAAGAACTGCACATGATCTAAGATTTCTAGAGCACAGCAGTCACATTACACACACATTCAGTCCTAATTTAACTCTGAGTGCCATTGTTCCTGCTCCAGATATAGACTTGGCATTCAGAGATAATTAAACAGGATCACACAAGATATCTACATCCCTTCCTGCCTTGCCAAGGCAGTCTCCACTATTTAGAGTTCAGCCAGCTTGGGAGAAGGATGCTTTAAATGCAAGTAGTAATTATTGTTGGTAATTTCCAACACAGCAGAGACAGAGAGCAATTAAAATTTGATTTTTTTTGCATATCCAGCTCCTTTAAAAAAAGTCAGAACTCATACTTTCCTCACAAAGGGTGAGCAAAATGGTATTTTCCAGACACTGAATAAATGAAGGCCCGTGTAGACCCCTGAAAAAGCATACTGTGCCACACAACATCACCACAAGCCTATACTACATGCTGCTAAAAGTATTACCCAAAAGCTTTTGGAAAATGCCAAAAAGCGTGTTCAATGTGTATTTTTAACCTTTATGTAAAGGGCATGCTGTGCTAGAATTACATTTTATTGCCTTAACCAACATTACCCACAAGAATATGGTAAAATGAACAATGAAACATTCTGGAAGGTTTTTGAAAACTGTATAAAATTAAAGTTCTCAGGACAGCACTACCCTGACACCATATTTATAATCTCCCTGGAGATGCAGTAGCAGTGGTAAAGGCACTTAAAAGGAGGGAAGGAGGAAGAACCAAATAAAGACTGAAACAGCACAGCAACCTTCCCTACTTTTTTCCTCACAATAATTCTACCAATGTGTCAAGTAGGCTTTTTCTATCTTGTGCTTAGATCCTTACAAGGGTCTGTGTCTTTAAATGTTCTTTCTGGTCCTGAGAATGGAAAGGTTGGCTAAAATCCCTCTGCGTGGAAATAGCTGAACCACGACTGAGGAAGACAATGAAGTCCCATGCTGGGCTCTAAGAGGCATCTGGTATGACTCAGAATATTTCCTAGAGCTGAAGGTTACAGTGCAGTTGAACAGCTGACTTGCCACCTTTAGAGAGAGTGGATTTTTGCTCAAACTCCAACAGAATACAGAAACGCCATCCACAGCCCTGGTAGAGCTGACCCCTTGCAGTCCCACTCGCTTTCAGAAAGTGGCAGAGAGTTTTCACCTTCTCTTCTGTTTTAATTGTGCTGGGCCATGTAGAGTTTAACCTTTAAAGTCCTGGCATTTGAAATAAACATGTCTGTGCATGAGAACTCAGGTGCTTTGAGTTTGAGTTCATATGCAGCATATACCTTGAAATGAAACGGTTAAAAACCATTTACCTATGCATATTACATATAACTTTGTATACAGAATTATTGTAATAAAGAGGACATACAGCGTAAGTTTCTTATTTCAATATTTTAAACAAGTGCCCAATATCACACTGAAATGTGCCCATTAAAAAAAACGTTCTCCTTTACTTGCTTTCTTCAGCAGTACACATACAATTTTTTCCACTCTCTTTGGTGAGATTACTGCAAAAGGACTTTGGCTGCCTGTACGTTGTATGATCTGCAGTTTGTGTATCTGGCTGGGAAATACAGGGACCATAATAACTCTGCTCTAGAACAGACAGAGTTTCCAAACTCAATTATGAAGAGGGCATTTGCAATAAAAAGTTTGGATCAACAAAAAGATACAGAGGCAAATTTATGAATACCACCTGAACCTGACACTGAAGGTCCAACAGCTAGAACCTGGTTTCTGAAAGCATGTATTTCTTCAGCTAACTAGTACACGTAGTCATCAACTTGCAAATATCCATCACACGACTGGTAAAGATTACAGTAGCGGTATGTTTAATGCTACCTGATATGGCTTATAATGCATTTATGAAAGCTTTCAGGTGAAAACAAAAAAAAAGGTCTAGGTACTCTATAGGTTTAATGTTCAGAAAAGAAAGTTACCTCCTCTTTCACCGGACTGGTGGCCCAAGGTCTACAGCCTATATGCTCATCACTGATTTCCTGTGGCAGTGTGTTTTGGCCAAACTGACCTACTTTGTGTCTCCAGAATGTCATTATTTCCCCTCAGAACCCAGAAAAACTCCTGAATTTCATAATTTCCTGTTTTGAATTTCTTAAGCCAATAGGATTCCTTATTACAGATCCTGTTCTGACATAACGCAGCAGTATTCAAGCTACTTCACCACAGCAGATCTGTGTATCAAGTCTTTCTTATGAGAGGACAAGAAATGGAGGATATCTTAGTGGACCTTCTCAGTATTCATACCAATACTTTACATTTCCCTTCACTGCGTGCACATGCTTAGCTTAGCACTTACGCTACTAATGTGAATTTTCTTTATGACAGAGACACCCCATCATAATGGAATTTTCAGTGTTCTCTGGCATAGCTACTATGGAAAATTCATCATCATTTTGAGCTTTTGCATTATGTAACTGACATAAAATTTTATCTTTTTCTCCACGTCTAGACTTGATTTTTAAAGAAGAGTGCACCCTGTCTCCAGTTCTTCAGGCGTAAGTGGAGACTAAACTGCCATATCTGATCTACAGAGAGGAAAAAACAGTCATTTCCATTCAATTTCAAAAAGACAGACATGTTTTAATATCTAACTTTATAGTATTCAAGTGGTACTTTCAATCAACAGTTAAACTTTGTTACTATGTTTCATACAGTGCAAATGAACAGGGCATAGACTAAATGAATCTGACTGCATCAACTTTCACTCTAGTAGACAGAGAGCCCATTAGTGTATTCTGTGTGACAGTCCTCATTTGAGAAAAGCCAGAGGTTTTCCAGGAGATTATAAACATCCTAGATAGAACCTCAAAAAATACTGAGAGGTTTTGAAGTCATGGCACTACAGAAACATAAACCATGTAGATATACTAATAGCATACTACCATAGTCATGAGATAGACATATAAAATAACACAAGATTTAAATCTTCTAAAATAAAAATTCGAAACAGATCATCTCCTCTACCAACAAAATACATTGTGGCCCTGCTATGCTGTCATAAAAATATGTCATAACCAATAATAAGCACAATGAGAACACGAAGCAGGAAATATTTCCAAAGTGTAAACATAAACTAAAGTTATCTTCAGCTTTTGATGACAATTCATTGTATATATTTCCAAGGAGGTCTTGCGATATAATAATAAACAGGCTGGCTAGTTCAGAAATTCACATTCTTAAACTCTGCAGAGCCCACTCCCTGGCTTAACCCATATAAAATTAACTTCAATCAAGCATATTTTTCCTCTAGGTGGCTGCAGAGCATTTAAAAAGTTGCTGGCTCCAGATGGAATATGAAAGAAAGAGAGCAAGGGAAAGAGCAGATAGGAGACCACTACTTAGGAAACAGCCTTCCCCGTCATCTTGCTCCCTTTACAAACCAAGAGCCAAAATCTTGTTTCAGTGAAGTCAGGCTCACTGAGCATGCCATCCTTCCAACCTGTCACACACTCACAGTGCATTTCATCCCAGAGGTCTCCCTGTTTGCTTTTCATCAAACATAACCACGAAAAATAGGACTTGCAAGAAGTGGCATAAAAGCCAGCTTACCTGAATTAAAATATTCAAAAAAAGACTCTGTTCCTGGTTTTATGGCTTCCTGTGTGGTCCTGGCCCAGACCCATACAAAGGCATAGGCATATAAAGCATGATTTAATCAGAATTTAAACACCCAAATGCAAAACTGCAGTCTGGGCTTGGCTGCCCTGACCACAGGAAGGCTGACCTTCTTCAGGCTGGACACTTAGTTCCTGCTTTTACATATCCTCAGGCACCTTGTCTTTCACTCTGCCTGCTCTCGAGACTGGATGGGCACTGACAGGCACAAGCCCGACTGGCCTCCCGACAGTGAGGTCCTCCTGCCCGTGGAGGAAGCCTGTATTAAACCAGCAGCAGTGCTGCTACGGTCCCACTCCAGATTCAACAGACTAGAGGGAGATGGTGAGCATAACAGTTTGACAGTGATACAGGACTCAGGCAGGAGGTAGAGACCTGATTTCTGGTGTCTTGTCAGTTTGACTTGGTCTGCTACTCCATATGCAGAAAGCTTTGGATAAAAGATGCTCTGCGTGCTAATATACGGCTCTAACCTTCCTGAGTGCAAGATCTTGATTGCAAAGCACCATACAGAGCCTGAAAATACAGTGGATGAAATGCTGTCTGCAGTGAAATTGATGGGGATTTTCCTACTGACAACACAGGAGCCAAGACTCAGAACGGTCAGAAGCCCTTTCTTTTTTTTTTTTTTTTTTAGTTCTGTACTTCAAGGCGTTGAAGGATCCAGAGTCTTTCAGGACACAGCTAAACATTAAATTCAAGCTTTCTGAATGAAAATGCTATGAATTGAAATTTCCTGTACTAGACATAGTGACTCCATGACATATCAGCCTGGCCTGGGAGCCACCGGAACCCACATGGATGTTATAAAGTCAGAATGACCTAATTCTGGGTGAGGTGGGATGAGATGATATGAGCAGACGGAGCCAAGGTTTGTTGTCCTTCATGACAAACTTACCTTTCAGTGTGTTTGTTTGGGCACAGTCATTTACTTGGCTAAATATAAAGACAGCTTTGATGTGAATCAGCAGTCTTTAAAGAGAAATGCTGGCCATGAGCATGAGCAAACACTTCCTATCACAGAACGATCACGGATTATTTTCCAGGTCATCCGTGGCTGATGCCCAGTGGCAAGATGCTAAGATAAATTCTGGGCTTCATCTTGTATACAAAGTCCTAAACATCTGAATTTGACCTTGCCTCTTTTTTGTTGGCTAGGCAGGGACTCTATGGAGCAGATCAGTGCCTGACGTTAGCCACCTTGAGCATGCTGCCTGATGGAGCCACAAAGCAATTCGTTCTCTCTCCAGCACTTTTCATTCCATAAGATCTTCCCTGACCTCCCCCTAGAAGCATCGGAGAGACCTCAGATGTGTACCAGTTTGTTATGAAGGTCATCGTCAAACTTGACAGTGGTTACAAGCTACTTTAAACCTTCCTCACCGGTGAAATTTGAGGGTAGAAACTGTCAGCCTTCAGTGTTTGGGAAGTGAGAGGCAGCACAGCCGTGGTGAAGCAGCCCATGCAGCAGGTCTCCTGAAGAAGCCCAGCTGACAGGAGAAGGAAATCCCAGAAGGCAATAAGGAAGGAAAAGCTGTTCCTGGAGGTTACGCAGGATTCATAGTTCGTGTTCTCCATGGGTCCTCAGGAACAACAATGTTTACAGTCCATACCTCTGGGAGGCCACTGATTTCTTCCCTTTGAGGTGAGCATGTGGCACCCGCTCATTAGTTTTTCGGCTCCAATGGATCTTTCCACAGGTGGGGAGCCTGAGGGCCAGTATGAAAGCATGAGCGGATTAGCTCTGTCAAAACAAAGATCCTGTTTTCATGCCAGTAAGGAAAAAAAGGAGGGAGCAAGGAAACCATAAAATAGAGCATATGATATATAGAAGGAAAATTGTTTTTTAATAGAATCTTTTCAAAGTTTTCCATTAAACTTTGGTCACTTGCAGTGCAAGTTTTGGAATGCAACTCCCTCATCCCCTTAGGATGGTCTGTGTTTTATTACATTAATAAGGAAGCCCAGCTTATTCCTAGCAGCGCTACTGTATGAAACGTTTGATTCTTGAGCCAAAGTGGCAGGAATAAAAGCCCCTCCTGACTGATTTTCAGCCACTATTCTGGGGCCAGTGATTTAACGTGATTTTTATCATGTGCAAAAGAAACTTTTGTTACTAAGCAATAAGTAAATCAAAAATGATCACATCATAACGAACGAGATGATATGCATCCAAGTGTTACGCATATGATGACTAGATTTCAGCTGAGATACCTAACCGGAATGACCAGAGGAATATATCAGCAGAGGGGAGGAGGTATTAGTCATGAATCAGTGGACATGAACTGAGTAATAAGAGAACATTAGCTCTTCCTTCCCTCCCTCTTTCCTCCCTTCTCTCCCTGCTCCCTCTCCAATTTCAGTGATACAAGCCACATGAATTTAGAAGTAGCTGCACTGAAAGTGCTGCAATACCAGCAGTCCAGGAGAAAAAAAGATGGGGGTCTGGACAAGAGGCAGTACCATATGTCTGTCTCCATGGAGCAGGCAATGGTGGGGAAGAAAAGTGAAGTAAATCCTATTACAAATGGCTGTAGCAACTCTTACGGTTCAGAGGCATTAAGGAGGCAGAACGAAAGCTATGCTTACCAAGATGAACCCAGAAAAAGGATAAAACACTTCAGTAGGATCACAGGAGTGTAAAGAAACTTGTATATATCTGCATAAGCCATACCAGTGCTGTGTACTGAAAGTAGCTATGGTCTCCAGGGGTGCTGTTTAGAAGATCTCATGAGCTCTGGCAAATTATTACACACTTAAAAATCAGGGGAAATGACTAAGTCTTTAAGATGCAATTCACTTCAAAATGTAGCCAGGGTCTGGTCGTCTTAAGGTGTTTCACCTTCAAATTTAACTTTCCTGGATAAAGACTGAGCCTTCTGCTTTGAATCATGATGAATTCTGCAGAAAGTGCTACAGAAAGCAGTATGGTTTCTCCTTGCTCTCTGAAGTTATTTGTCTGGATGAGGTCAGCTTTAAGCCTCTGCTTTCTCACAGTCTCTCCTAAAGATATGTGGCCAGGACTCATTCCTCAAAATACTTCAGAAGAAACATTCCGGTATATTATACCAAATCCTCTCTGTCTTCCATGTTAAAGTTGTAAATAAGCTCCATGTTAATCAGAACCGGTACCATTCAGCTGTACTTTCTTCTTTCTCTGTGTGTGCACGTCTGTATACAGATTTGCTCCTTTACTATTCCTAGGTCAGTAATACAATAGGCTATACGTTGCACTTCAGACAAAAGCCTTGATTTACTCAGTTGCCCTTGTATTGTATTTGGTTATCTTGCCATTTTCTGTAATTACAGCAAAACAAGGACATCATAAATTTTAACATTAGGTCTCTTGCCAAATAGGTTGATGAAATCATATAGCACCTCCATGGAGATTTGCACATGTTCAGTACAGTCCACATGAATGTCAGCTCCTCCACATGGAGGTCAGTCAGACCTTACCTCTCTCCAATTACAAGGAAAGAAAAGCACCATACATGCAGAAATTAGAATTTTGTCTTATCTCACAACCTTCTTGGAGAGATTATATTATTGTGAGTGTCAAGCTCAGCGGTTCTTAGAGATCCCTTTATGTAGCAGTAGCAGCAGACATGGGAAGAAAGAATCCAGAGGCAACGACATTCTTGATCCCATCTGGGCAAAGAGTACAAAGGGAATCATCACGTCTGCATGAAGAGAGTGATGGTGATGGAGTATTAACAGAAGAGGCAGAGTCCCCAGAGTCAAACACTGTGGGAATGAGGAAAAGCCACAGAAGGAAATGGAGGCTAAAGAGAAAGGCCCACAGTAAATATCTGCAGATGCTGTCATTTGCAATGGGGGCTGAACCAAGAACGTAGTCACACACTCGCATAGCACCTACTAGCCTTAACAAAAAAGAGAAAAAAAAAAACCCAGCCTCACCAGTTGAGGAACATTCTTTCCAAGATCAAAAGTCAAGCAGCAATAAAATCTGTGTCAAAAATCATAGGCGGAGGAGGCTGTGCATGCTCACTTGTGAACATCTGCACTAAGAAGCCACTTAAGTAACCATGCAACAGCATAGAAGAAACATCTGCAGCGTGTAGACCACCAGCTGTGCAGTAATAATACTTTGAATATCCAGAGCGCCTTTCATCTGAATACTGCAAAGCATTTTCCAAACAAATTAAGCTTCACAACACCACTGTGAGCTTCTTATTTAATGGTAGGATTATTTCATCCTGCACCAAAATGCCATTGCCGCCAGAATGAAAAGTAACACCTGTTTATCATCTCGCAGAAATGTTGTACAAATTTCATGAGGGGAAGTGACAAAAAAGTGGCTGTAGTTAAATTAAAGTGCAGAAAGACTTGAGGTGGTCAGAACTAAATGTTTAGAAATGAAACTCAGAAAAACAGAGTATTACCCTCCCTTAACTTTCTATGCAAACTGTCACATTAACTTTTATGCCCACATGCTGTTACTCTTTGGTCTTTGTTTCACATTGGGAAGAGAGAACTTCCTTGGGTATATGCTTGTAGGGGTGTCTACAGATGTGCTCAGAAGTACAGAAAAATACCTTTCTTGATTGTGTACGCTCAATAAAATGTATTGCTGTGCATTGCAAATAGCTTTCCTTTGTACTCCTTTAGATCTGTTTTTATAAGGCATCTTGATGATTATACTACAGCCCTGCCTTCCAAGGCAGCATGCCATCTAGTAAGTCCTAAAACAAACTTCTTGCTGCGTGTGCTTTCAACCCCACAGCGTTCTCCATGCAAGCAGCATTCCGACCTGACTCTACTGAGTTAGTGAGATCTGACTGTACGCTTCTCAAGAACGAGGAGAAAGGCTGGAGAACATGACACTTGAGGATAGGAAATATTACAGATGCCCCATTATGATTTCCTCTCTCTGGTTCTTAATACACCCACTTTTCAATCCTGTTGAATTGTTAGTGGAGGAAGCAGTTTCATAGGGAAGCTGTAGCAGCGAAGCAGGCTGGTTCTTTATCAAATGAAGCTTAGTACTGGCAGAACAATGTCTAATACTGTATGGTACAGACTGCCCTGAACTCTTCAAAGCTAGACAAACACACAGTTTTAAAAAGTAAACTTTTTGAGGGCAGCAATGATATTCTGATCTGTGCTTGACACTAGCACCCTAGGATCTTAAATGAGTAAGGCTTTTTGATGTTATGGTTAAATAAAAAAAGTAGCTAGGACTTGGAAATGACTAATTGTATTTCTAAGAAATTGTTAAGGGTGTTTAGATATTAAGTAAATAGCTCCAGCTTTGGCTAAGGAGTATATTTTAAGCATTTCTATATCCACCATCTCTGAGCTGGTCCCAGCTGGGCATGTGGTGGTTAACCTCAGGCCAACTTCTTCCATCTCCTGAAAAGCTGGTTACAGGAGGACACGGCCTGGCTTGAGAAAAGAAGGCTCTTTCATGGTTAAGATTTTCCAGAAACACTTGGTGTTGGTATAACTCTGTCCCTGTTGAAGCCCAGGGTAAAATTTTGCCTGTCTGTAGTGCCAGGTAAGGTTGGCCAGCACCAGCTGCCTTTGACGTCTCATCCTACACGACCAGCTCTGAAAAAGTTCTCTCATACTCACATACTGACTTTTCTCCAGAAAGAGCTGTTTCTTTTCTCCATGGATGCAACTGAACACATGTGCCAAGTTGCTCGCTATCCCGCCAGGACTGACTACTTCATTTCAAATAAACCATAAAATGGCATGAATTACTTGGGGAGAATAAAATGTTCCTTTTCAGTATGTACGTTCATTAGTTTTTCTCTTGTATGCCGGTTTTGTCCATTTGTTTCGTATAGAATTTTCCTTAGCCATATTTCAAAATTGTGCATAGGAGGATCAAGTCTTAAAAACAAAAAGATAACATTTTCAGTTCTATCACATGTTGAATAAGTGCTTCATCTACTTTTTAATATATGATCTTGAGCTGCCCACACAGTCTGACCCATTTAGAATAACTAGTAAAGTGCGAGGGACTTTGAAAGGTTTCCATCCACAGGAGAATTAACATTTGTTACCACATCTATTTCCATTTTGGTTTTCTGAGATCGTAACATTTGAATGGTATTTTGTGTTTCAGTTCAGATAAACCTGAGCTCAGGGGGTAACAAAGCTGAGACCTAAGCCACACAGCAGCTCAAACTCGCCAGCTGAAACGATAGCATCGCATTGTTTCCACAAGACAGGGAGAAGAACCCAAATCTCCAATTCCAGATCCAACATCTGTTCCAATTTAGTAACAAAGTAAACTCATTCTCCATCCCCCATATGCATATCCGCACATACGCACAATGGAACACTCAATTTTAAGGACATTTGCCTCTGGATTTGGATCCACGTTGGGCCACTTGTAGTTTCCAGACGCAACCATAAATCAGTCCAGTTTCGCTAGAAAGAGCGGAGATTCACAAAGAGCCCCAGGCAAGGATCTCTACCCAACTTTCCTAGCCCCAAATCTGGCTCTGCAGTAATATATTATATTTGTTTTCAGCAGTGGAATAATATCACATATGATCATAGTCTCACCAATGAAAATTTATGAGATTGTTTCCCCTAACCCTCCTACATCTGGTCCTTCACAGAGCTTGTATCCGTCTTCAGAAATCACATGAAAACCATGTCTTTTCCTAACTCTGCTTTGAACTTCTGATGTTTTAGAAATATGGTAACAAGAGGAACAAGAAGAGCTGTGAAGGACAGCAAGGTGGAGTCTCTGTTCTGGGGAGACAGGACCCCATGAGCATAGGCTCAGTCCCTTGCTGCCCAGCTGTGGAGCAGCTCTACCCAGCAGCACCAACGAACTGGGGTCGAAGCATCTTTCCAGCTAGGCAGCTGGTCGGTTGGTTTGGGAGACTTGTCAGGGAGCTGCGGTGGTCTAACTAACCTCAGGCCTTGATGCCACTGCTTTTATCGATAATGATGTCCTACTACCTCAGCTGCCCCTTCCCACCTCAGAAAGTGCTCTTCTTCCTTCTCTTCAGATTCAAATAGAGTCCAAAAGCTGAGAAAATCAGAAATACACTGCTTACATGCTCCAAATGTTGCAAACTGCGAGGCAAGGAGGGAGCTGGTCACCCACTATCACATTGCTGTTTTGCACCATGAATTCCATGAGGGAAATAACCAACCTACTTCGTGGCGGTTTTTATGCCAATCAGAAGTTGCAATGGTAGCAAGCAGCCCTGGATGCCGGAGATCAGCAGGTAAGTCTCAGCAGCATGTAATTTTCTCATGGTCTGTTTTCATACTTCATTTCACACACAAGTACATGGGCAATTTGGAGCTTCAAAAGTGAAGGAATAGCATAAGTCAATCCACTGTAAAAAAATATTTACAGCCCAAAAGCATAACTACATTCATGAAATAATAGAGTAAATATTTTTAAAGTCAAAGTAGCCTGAAATGCCATTTTCCCCCATATGTTTCCTGCTAAACTTGTGCAGCTTGTGTGCTTCTTAATTTGCAAAAAATCCTAAATTTTGTATTTACAAAATATTGGCAGGGTGAGAGCCCTGGCATTAAAATTTCCTATTTAACAAGAAATGAAGTGAAACAATATATTTCCACATAGTATTGACAGTGATACTGTTGTACAGGTGGAGAATGACTCCGGCATCATTACATAGCTTCTTCTGAGGATACCGCCGCTTTGCTGCTTATTATTTATGTAAATGTCTAATAACAGAGGGAAGTCACCATCTCATTTGATGCAACTTACATACTGCTCACTGAATGCAAACAGCTTTCAGCCCCAGGCTCAATTCAAACCAGAGGCAGTTGTTCAAGTATTTGCATTGATGGTCAGATCTCACATCTGTGGGGCTGGAAGAGAGAAATGATGCCGAGACTTAAATTTGTTCTTTGCAAGTTCAAGTCAATGAGCAGAGCCAACGAAAGAACCTCTATCTTTCCTTAGGGATCCAGTTATGGGGAGGCACAGGAATGGCGACAATTTGGGAAGTGATTTGTCCCACATAACACACAAGTCATGTCTTCACAGGGAGAGGACAGCAGAGCTGGCTCTGATCCCATCTGCCGTCCTCCCCATTGCTCTGCCTTGCAAGGCGCTTCATCTTAATCGAGCCTACGCCTCAGACTGTCTCTGCATGGTAGGCAGAGCCTCTACCTCATTTTTTATTTTTACCCCCAGTGCATTGCTGAGGATGAACAACATGTACAGATCACACCCTGCGACCACAAAGTGATATATAAATCATGTTTCTGGGATACACATGCTTCCTAGGACTTCCTCTGATGCTGCCTGGAGCACTGCAGACTTGTGCTATCTGGCCTTTCCAAATCCCAACCCTCTGCAAAGGCAAGTGTACCTCACGGTCTGCTGCATCTGACTTCCAAAAGCAGTGGGGAATATGCACAGAGGTGGAAGATGCCCCTGTCTTGTCACTATTATCATATTACTTTTCTAGTATTTACCAGATTTTCTAGACATACACTCTCCTGGCCCAAGGTCTTGGCTGTGTCATTTTAGATTAATCAGGCCTGAGCTATCCAGGTCAAAAAAGGGGTCATGAGGGGTGACATTCAAAATGGAGAGTTTGTCTTGACAACAGAAGAAACAAGTGCTGCCCGATATTATAATCTGAAATAAAACAGCAGTGATTTTCCAGCAACTTTGTGAAAAATCTGTTAAACTGACTAGACTCCATCAGTCATGATGATAATCCCAGCAAGTATTTTCTTTTTCCTGTTTTCTGTGCAATAAAGAGACCCAGAAATGTTTTTCCATTCATGAAACAAATAGGGACATACCAGGTTACAGGCTGAAAAGAAGAACTTGGCTAGGAACAATGCTTCTTTGCCGTTTTTTATAATTATTGTTAATATTATTGTATTATCAAATGAAATAGTTCTATTGTTTTACACAGCAGAAGTCACAGGGATTCACTGCACACAGTTGCACACCACTCTAGGGTAGACTTAGAACACACTTCTCTATTAAAACTGAATAGACGTGTGAACCTGCATGTACAGTTTCCTGGGGTGGCCTCAAGGAAATCATCTCACTTGCAGTGAGACAGATGAAAACTCTGCCACTAAGGTCTGACCCTGAGCCACTATAAAGTGGAGGAGAGCTAAAGAAATTGCCATGCCACAGGCTTGTACTGAGACCATCCCTCGGAGCCAGTAGCAACTGGCAATACTTGGTCCTAGCTCTCTGCTTGTGCTGCATCGCAAAAGGATAGTCCATGTAAAGACATCCATGTACACAGCAACAGCCAAAATACATTTCTCTATTTAGATATACCATTTGCATTGTCATTCACACTCACTGTCTTATCTCCAGGGAACTTCCAACCACTTCATATTCTGGTTGAAGTGCAAATTCCTATGACATGAAGCAAACACCTCTGGCCCCTGGAGTAGTCCTTTTCCCAGAAACCTACAAAGGAAAACCCATGGCACTCTAAAAGACCATAGGGCAGAACTGAACCTTTTCATTCTAAATCCACTTTTATTGCTGTTTCCAACCATCATGGGAACTGCACAGCATGTGAGTCAGAAAACGCAGACACCAGAGATCAGCTAAATGGCCAATACTTGTGAGTTGCAGATCAAGCACCCAGCTGCTGCCCTCAGCACCGGACTCACTCCCCAACTCATAGGGACTCTGAAACCTGGTGCTAACCTCACTGCTCCAATCATCAAAGTGAAAAGGTGCCAAATCTAACCTCTACAGCCTGACTCTGCAACTTGTCTTCCATAAAACACACTCCCCAGCAATGCTGCTGTAAGCTCAACAAAGAAAACTGACATTAGCAAAGCTGTTGGGTTCTTTGGAGACCTAAACCCAGCAGAGCGAGCCCCTCCACAAGCACATTTCTGCTCTTTGCCCACTAATTGGGCAATGAAGACGAAGTGAAAACCCCAATGCCGAGCCAATGGATAAGCTGCCAGGAAATTTCCAACTGCTCCAAGCATGACGGCCAATGGAAACCATGACATAAAGTTCAGAAGAAGGTCACTGTTTCAAGCTCTCTTTCTGAAGAGAGATTTTGTTATGTTATTTCTTTTTCAAGCACGCATCAATAGAGCTAGCGTACCAGAGAGGGATGGAGAAGAAGGGTGGATGTATAAAAGAGATCCAAAATAAATTTTAAAGCACTTTTTGCCTGGGTGGTTCAGGCGCATGTTTTTAGCCTTTGGTACAACGTGTGCATCTGCAAAACTCCGCACCGATGGGCATGGAGGTGTTTTAAATGGCTGCCTGCGTTCCGCACTGCTGATAACACACCTGCACCATATGGCCAGAGGAGCTGGACAGACTCTACTGTAACACCTGACAACCATTTAGAGGGTGCTCTGAATTTCCAGCCTTTATCTTGCACACTTGCATATTAAGACTTTGGCTGAGGTATCCCCTGTGCAGGGCAGACCTATGACCAAGCCTCACATCTCCAATTCACCCAGCTCCAAAACACCAGCCACCTCCTGAAGGTGTCAAAAAAAAATTATGCTTACTAAGAAACTTTGGAGATTCAAAACAAAAGTCCTTGGCCACCTGAAGAAAAGGGATTACTTCCTTGCAATGGGACTCTAGCTCCACTACAGTTGAGTATCACCACACCGCTTGCAGCTTTTCTATTTAGTGTCATAACACAGAGAAACAGTACGTTAAAGTGGGCACTGCTCTCCTGCATTAAGAATGGATCACCTCTGTGTTAAACAAGGTGGGGGGAAAGAAACCCACAACAAAAACCCTTTGGGTTTTCTGCCAAAAGCTGTGTGCTCTGTTTTGACTATGGTCCTCTAGAGCTCTACACAAGCTTAGACAACAGATTTAAGGTATTTTATCTTGTGCAATTTGGATATAGACTTAGGTTTTTCAGAAGTAAAACAAACATGACACCAGTTCAGCCCCAGGTGTTTCCCTCTCTCCTCATGTTGTGTTTCATGGCAGCTTTCCATATTGGAAGGCTATCACACATGGAAACCCAGCTCTTATAACAACCCACAATCATTTATGTGACACAAGCCAATGTAAGAACTGTGTGGACTCACAGAGACAGAAAGCGGGTTCAGAGATGATCTAAACAACCAGCATGGCTACACTGCTGAGAGAGCTGTCAGCCTGAGGGTCACTTCTAATCCCACTGGCTGTAAATACATAATCTGCTAACTGGCTGCTAAAGAGTTCATGCTGGGCTGTCAAAATATTTGTCTATAATCTGTTGTGTAGTCCCCAGTAGGGTCCACTTCTCATGAGGTGATCACTTGAAGCTTCTCTAAAATACAGAGCAAAAACATGCCACTGAATGTTTTCAGAAAAAATCAAGTCATAACAGAAACCCAGGAGGAGAGACCAGCAGATCTTCTGTCCCTCACACCTACCACATGTGTATCTGCAATGTGGAGTCCTCTGATAAAGAATTAAATGACTTGCGGGTAGGAAATGACAAAGGGCAATTAAAATTATATTAAAATTTCTGATGGCTTTTCTCTGGTGTTTTTTGCAACACAAATGTCAGAAGATTAATTTGTTTACTGTCCACAGATGCAACTATAACCACAATTGCTTCCTGAGGAACATTCAGTACAGTAACACTCCAGGTCTCTCTCTACCACCACAGCATTTTTCCATGGCATCTACTGGGGATGGCCACTGCTGAGAACGCCAGTGCATGGTCCTGACAGCACAAGGCGCCCTGCCTGAGCTCAGAGAGCCTGGCCCACCATTGCCTGGGGAGGAGAAAATCCATGCTATCTACTAGAAAGAGACCAAGAGAGACATGCAACCATGGGCTACAGTGCACCCTGTGCCACTACGGGCAAAACTCTTGCTTCTGTCATTAAATCAGTATTAAACTCATGACACCATTCCTGACTTAAAACTATTATCATTGAAAGGAGAAGCAGGTTAACAAGACTAGCCATAGAGATGTTGCCGAACTACACGACTGTGTCCTTACATGCACGCATAAAAACTCACACAAGGGTTTTCACTGAGGCCCATCAGCGACTATTCACCCAGGCAGCTGCAGATAAAATGCTTATCACATCACAGCCTGGCCCACCCCGTGTTAAGAACATTGAAGTGAGAAGACGAGTGATTCGTTCGGACTACTTCCATTTTTGGGACATGACTTTGACCTCAGTCATTTGTCTGGGCTGTTCCCATTACTCTTCCCTTTTCTGAGTGATTATCAAAGTTCTCAGAATAGCAGGAGGAAGATCTCCTCCTGGGCATCGCAGGAGCTTAGGATGTGTCAGATAAATGCATCAAAGCAGAGATTATTCCTGAATGCTAAAAACCCACTGGAAATATATATGACGGCCCCAAGGCAGTCTGACACTAGCATCCCTCAGCTGGGGCTGTTAGACAAACAGCTCATATTTTACTCTGAGTGAAAAAATCGCACACACTGTGGTTCTCTGACACTCTTTAATCTTAACACAGCTGCGAGCTTCTTTCAGCAGAGAAACCTTCTGGGTGATTGTGACCTTTGGATAAATCCTTGCATGTTCTCTGTGGTGGTATTTATTCTCACAATCAAGCTATTCACTTTGTGAACAGCCCTGGGAGGGATCTTTTCTTCGAGCAGCCCCACAGATCTGTAAATGTGTTCCTCCATCACTGTCACACCTGTACTGCAAAAGGGGTAAACAAAGGACCAACCAACAAAAAAAAAAAAAAAAAAACAAAAAACCAAAAAACACCAACCCAAAAAAAACCCTCAAACCTCACACTTTAATGTGGATTACTGCACAGAAAAACAGTATTCATGTTTAAGGAAACACTAAAAATTTTTAACATTGAGACAACTAGCTCCTGATAGATTCTGTACGAAGTGATCACTGTTTTCTGGAAACACTAGCTACCAGGACATAATGCATTTTCCTGAGCCAAAAGGACAAGTAAGGCATCACTGCGCTTGCTGAACATTCCCATTCAAAGCAGGCAGCAGATGCTAGAAGAAAGGAGGACAAAACCAATACAAGCCTTGAAAACTAAACCATGTGTCTCTTTGCCAGCTTTCAGAAATACCATTAATCTTAAGATAAAGCCGGTTTTCTTGCAGCTGACACTCAATATTACAAAAATTGTTTCTGTTCCTGTTGCACACAAGCATAGTAATCCTGTCTTGGTCATTCCACACTCAGTTCACAACACAATCCTTTTGCTGAGCCACCAAGAAGCCTGAATTCACTCTGACCATGTAATTTGACAGGCTCCAAGCTGCCAAGGCGTCAAAAACTCCTGGGTAAACCACCTCTCCGAGTCTAACTGTTGAGTGGTATATTGGGCTACTTTATGAAATACAATTCTGTCTAGAGCCCTGAGAGCTGAACTAGCTCCGCTCTCACCACTGACAAAAGATGAATCAAAGAGTTGGTTCATGTCAAATGGAAAAGCTTTCTCACATCTGAATAGAAAGCAGACTTAAGAATTTTATTAGTACCTTAAGCTTGAAAATGAAGGATGCTGCCAGCCTCGAGCCAGCATCTGCAAGAGATTAATTTCATAGAGACTTAAAAAAACAGCAGCGTTCAGATCTTCAGCAATGTATATGATTCAGGCAATAGTCAGAAGGAGGGAAAAATACATATGCTGTATATGCAGGAGTGATAGTCACGTAATATGTTGGTTTATAAGATCAGGCACTGACCTCTGACTTTCCTGGCTCAAACTCTCTTCTTTCAGGCACCTGATGTTTTTAACTGATAACACTTCTAACACAAAAGCAAGGGTAGTGGTGGCCTGGAATGAGTTCAGCTGCATTTTCTTGCTTCCTAGGAAGGAGCAGTCCATATCATAAAAGTCACCAGATTGTTGTAGCACTTCTGAGACAGTCAAGGACTGGATACATACAGGGATGAAACCAACTATAGACTTCAGCAAGCCGTGCTGTCACAGCCCAAGATGGAAACGTAACAGTAGGACATCACAAGAAGCTCCTGTTGCTGCTGTTCACATTGTACCCACTCAACACACCATGCTCCCTCCTTTAGGCTACCAATCCAGCATTTTCGTGCACTCTACATAACCCCAACAACTGTATGTCAAAGGGGCGTACCCACAATTAAAAGGCTCTTCAAAGCAACACTGTAATGCTAATTTCTGTAAAGCATTCTAACAAACATTATAACAAACTTTGGAGTCATTCTGAAAGTCTAAGAAATGTGTTCCTATCTTTGGAAAAGGTTGTTATTGGATGTCTATACCATGCAACCTTCTGTTTTCAGTCAACATCCAGACTTGGTAGACCTTAGGGGAAAATCAAGCTTAGCTTCCCCTCAGTCAATATTGGTTCTCAAGTCAATAAATCTTAATACTGACCACAACATAGAAACCAGTAACTGTTTAATATCTTCTTCTGGGTTTTAATTATAAACACTGAGGAACTTTGTCAACTCATGACTTCCTAGTCATATGGAAAAGCTTTTAAACATTTTGCATAGACCACTGTCAATCAGGCCCATCACGGTTATGGAATTAAAACATACTCCACCAACAGTTCTCTGAGCATGTACACAGAATCTTTAACCTTGGCATGACTTTGAACCCAGTGCCTGCATCTGCTGCAAGGACATTGAAGATAATAAATAGCATCTTTTTGTCGCAAGTGTTATTATTTGCAGTGCCACAGTTAAATTTCCTGTGCCCACATAAAACTCTAACTTCTATAGATGGGGAATGTTGACAAAAATCCCCGTGGTATTCCATAACTAAAAAGCATTCCTGGCCAAGTACTTTATCATTTGGAAAGAAATATGAACAGCACTGAGAGACAAAGAGAAATAAGAGAGACAGGTGAAAGAAATTCTGGGGGCTACGAGACAGCGCGCAGTTTGCATGCAGCTGATAAAGAGAACCACGCAGTGTGAATTCCTCGCCTCAAAAACCAGATGGGAATCCTGGCCAGCGATAACGCCTGCCTACCCTGTAGCGCAGGCTATGGCTATGGAATAGATTATGTCAAGTCAGGCAGCAGTCTAGACATCTTGGGAGGAAGCACGGGCTCATGAAAGGATACCCTGTTGCATAAGCCTCTTCCCTCACTGCCTCTGGGCCACTGTGTTTTGTGCGATCCATCCCGGCTGTGCAGAGTACGCGTTTCGCAGGTGACTGCTAGCTGCGTTCTGCATCTGCAGGCGACGGGTGGACACCAGTTTGAAATGACTGTCTAGAGATCAAACTAACCAGAGAGACAAACTATCTGGAGATCAGTAGAGGTGAGTTACAGGAGAGGTGGAAGATGAATCAAATATCCCTTTCTAAAGGGCTGAAATTACTGTGTACTGTATTTGGATTTTGAGCTTGTGGGTTATTTTTGAAATCAGATATTCACTAACGGTTGCAGTGAAGATCTGGGCCCCCTGTAAAGTGAGGAATCATGATGCAAATAGTTGAACTACATATTGCACACGCTGACAAAACACAGCCTGATTAACATAGAGAATCTGAAGGCATGATAACAACCTTAATAGCAGATAAAACAGCCACTTGTTTGTGGGATCTGTGTAGCTCCTCTCTGATTACAGATCAGCCTTCAACCCCTTCAAACGATATTTTGGTGATCCGTCTCTATATGGTCAGCAAATCATCTTCGCCTTTGGAAACAAGGCCAAGAAGTGTATTCCTCATGCCGTGCAGTCTATAAGCCTATTTTGATAAAGTTTTCTGTACCCACAGCAAATCTTGAAATCCTTGAAAGTTTATGTCACCCCTTGAGGACATCTAGGACATCTATGATAGATGTCAGCACCTTGCCATGATGAAAAATATCACTCCAGAGAGTATGGAAATTTTTTTCATGAACAACAGGCTCAGAAATCAGTACAACAGAGAAGAACCACATAGGCAAACGGATCAGCAGAACAACCAAAATGGGCTTTCAAAGCTGAGCCAAATCTTTGATATCTGAAAACATAGTATGGGAGATTTCTTGCATATCAACTCCTCCTGCTCCAAAAGCAAATCTTTTATATGCCTCAATCCATGACTAGGTTTTAACTTGTTTTAAGGTTCTTACTTGTCAAAGATACATTGCTGCATGGAGTATTAATGAGGTTGTCATCTGATTGAGCCTTAGAGGAGCAGAGAAGATTTAGTACCTTCTTAAAAAGACTAGCAATGCTTTCTTCTGAAAGTTTGAGAAGAATTTGTGCTTTGACAAGAATAAGATAATACACTACTTGTGCACATGAAACCTCTTAAATCCCATCAGAAGGACTTGAGCTTGAGGCCAGGAACCAGGCCCTTTCACATTTTAATCTCAAATCTTCTCTTGGCTTCCTGTGCACCAAAGAACCTTTTCTTCATTTCAACAACTTTAAACCAGAGTGCAGTGTTTACTCTGCAATTTGAAAATGTAAAGTGCTAAGAAGGAGCACTTAGGAAATGAACTTTGTAAACTTTTTCCTTGCTGTCATGGTATCCACCATCCTCAACAGCCTCTTACTTCATGTACTCATAGACTACATAACCTTAAGGACTCACTCCCTGTAAACTACATACCTCACTTGAGAGCCGATGTACAAAAATCAGCTGTCTGAATACCTTAACACTTACGACAGCTTCCTCTGGACTGATCATAAGAGAAACAACTTGTTATTAATTTTCACATGCTGGATTTATTTTAGCTTTTATGTTTCAGGAATATTACATAAACAGAATGTTAGTTGTAGGAGTACCCAGGAATGCAAGAAAACATATGGCTTCAACTCCCTTCAGTATTCCCAGCACATTCCCCACCAATTTTAATTTTAACTGGCTTAAATGGGGGAGTCAAGGAGAGAGTGAAATGCTCTCATCCTGTGCATATCATGATGAAGAGGTGAAATCACAGCACCTGCTTTTACATACGCAGAGCCCTCCATTTGGGTGAAAATATAACTCTGCTGCTCCCTTTGATAAGGAAGGTACCGTTTACAGTGTATTTTGATCCAGTGGCATTTTAGTTCTATCCCTGCTCCAGGATGGCACTGGCAATCTCCAGTCTTGATACCCACTGTGTTAGCACAAGTCTATGCCTGCTCTAATGAGTCCACCAGTGGCCAAGTTAATTATGAGAGCAGAGCCACACACGTGTGTTTCTAAGTGGCATCTCGACAGTTTAAAGGGTGGGTGAACCTGACACACATACCCATACATCCACACTGTGTCACATACCTTACCCAAGATTAGAATCATAGAATCACAG
>VWZZ01008073.1:0-33015 GCA_013399095.1 Psophia crepitans
TTAAAGATTCTATGATTCTGCGACTTTAGACACCTTGTAAAAAAGTAGGATTCCTGAAGCATTCATATTCTTGTGCAAATCCATTTTATATGTATTACTCACAAAAACAGTTCATATCACTTCTGTTCTCAAGTTTCAATCCTTCAGTAATGGTGTGACTATCTGGAAATTTAAAATTTTTCATTTCTGGAGAAAGTGGATGAATTAAGATACAATAATATTTTAATTTTTTTTCCCCCACTAAATAAAAATGTTGTGGTAAGACTTTGACACCCCAGGTATATTTCTAGATGTGGTCCCTTTCAATTTTCTTTACCTATGCTTTTGTGGTTTTTTATGTCAAAGCTACATTTATGAACAGATATTTTACTGGTGTTTCAATTAATTCACTATATAAAAAATGATTAGTTTATTCAATACCAGATTGTGTTCTACTTCTAAGACTGTATCATAAACAATCTTTACACCTTGTTAACAAAATACTAGCAGTACTCTGGCCTGGGCAGTTTCTTCCTTCTGTCACCCCGAAAGGATTTGCACCTTGCAGAAAGGAAATTGACCATTAGGGAGTCACAAACTAATGGCAAAAATATTGCTAACAGTTGGAAAAGACGACCTTTCAAGCTGTGATATTTGGAGATAATCTGCTGGATATAGACATATGCAGCCTGCAGGACGCCACGATCATTTAGGGCACATGTCTCATTTTTTCCATGTATTTGGGATAATCAAACCTCTCCGGTGAAATGGAAACACTGTTGTTCCCGTGAGGACATGGGATTGAAATATTCTAATCATCTTATAAGAATATTCCCTAAATGAGCTGATTAATTAGCCGGGGGCAGGGGGGGGGAGATGAATAAATCTCATCTTCCTGGAATGTATACTTAAAATCATATAATCATAATTTAGATATATTTTCTATAACCAATTTTTTACATGCTATTTTTCTTTACCTGAGTTCTAAATGTAAGATAAACACCTCTGGTAATGCTTTTAACTTACAAAGTCTTAGACATGAAGACATAGCCTTAATTTAGATGTGCAATGTAACAGAGTTTTAGAACAGAGACACCTTTATTTGTCTTGAGATCTGCAGTTAGTTTTTACTAAAAGATGAAAATCTATAAATCTATAACAAATTCTATATAAAAAAAAATTTAAATTAATTTTTACATTATGTGGTGGTGCTGGGTTTGACTGATTGATGCTGCTTTTTTGTAATTAATTCAACATATTAATGAAATATAGAATGCTTCTTAAAGCTAAGGCTTCAAGCTAGGGCGATCCTGCTTAATACTAGTGGAAACTGGGATGAAGGGATAAAATAAAAAACATGTAAAAGGACCCCTAAGTTTTCTTAAAATCTCATGTTAGCCGTAGAGCTGGTACAAAAGAAGGTGAAAATATCCTACAGGAAAAATTAAATGTCTTGTAAGCTAGAATTATACAAATGGAGCATCACAATTAAAAGGTCATACATTCAATGACTGATACGAATTTCTGCTGTAAAGTAGTGGTTAGCCAGCAGAAAATGTCAGAAGAACATTACAAGATGACTGCAACGGATTAGTCAGCGGGACTGACCTATCGGTATGTAAAGGCTGTGAAAAAGGCAGAAGTGTCTGGAGGTATTTAATCTCATTCCAGCTGAGGCTATGTGCAGCGTAGCATTTTCTGTGGCGTTATCATACAGTGGTAAGCTGTCTTATAAAGCGGTGGAGAGAGCTTTTTGAGAAGACCTCATGAAAAAATGGTCATGTCAAATAAAGGAAGATGGAGTTCATAATGAACTGGTGCTAAAAACCCCTGGAATGGTGTTCCATGACACAGGCAGAAGAAAAAGCCCCAATAGGTTTGGCATAGTAAAATAAAGGCTGAGTAAGTGCATGAGCATCCTGTTTAATCAACATACCAGGAAACGACTTTTGGAAGAGTAAGTTAAAAAATAACGCTGGCAGAAGGATACGTGAATAAAAAAGGACTGTGAGGCACAGTATCTGTTAGTTATAAGGTTTCCAACTACTAGGGCCGCGAGATTCTGAAATGATTCCTAATAAGGAATAGTGGGTCCCAAAAAGCAATCTGTTTTTAAAAACAACAGCAAAAATATGCCTGCTGGGGGCCTAGTCTTACAGGTCTGAAAAGGGAAATGCTAAGAATGAGACCTCTGTGTTATAGAAACTCAGCTGTGGGCTAGCGTCAAGAAGCTTAGAGATCTTGCTGGCAGGTTCCCACTGACAGCATTAATGCTTGTCCGCCGTTAGCACGAAGATCCTTCTCAAGCTCGGTGCCCATGGCCGTGTGGGTCTTACAGAAGAGGAATTTCAAGGTTTCAGAGCAACAGGCTAGGAAAGTAGACCTCATGAAGAAAACTGAAGATGATCTCCAGGTTTAATTGCGTGTATTTCAGATGGTGAAAATTCTGACATGGCAGAAAATTCTGACTGGTTTGGGAGATTAGGATTTTACAGATTATGGAGTATTCCCCTCCATCCTTCCACACCTAAGATCTGTGATCTTCTGATTTATTCACATAGAATATTCTAGTTTACAACGTGGCTATCAAGTTGGTCTCAGGTAACATTAAGGATATCCAAATATGAATTAGAAAATTCTCATATCTCACCAGGAATTGACACAATTCTCATGGGATCAGAGATGAGCAATTTTATCCTGTTACTTAATCACTTTATGTGTCAAATCAACGATAGCAGATGACCCAGCCAAATATGGAAATTTTAAATACTGAATAAACATCCTAATAAATTACTTGCCAGCAATAATTTGAAAAATTATTGTACTTGGCAACACTGAAATTACCTGAGTTGTCAAGTTAGCTAAATTTATTTATAAATGATTCATCAAATCTTAGTCCATCATATATATTATGGATATTAGATCACTTTTCTGGTTTGTATTCATATATTCTATATACTTTTAGCTGATGGAATTCCATCATTTAAAAAAGGATTGCCAAAAATTCACACTAGAGTAATACAAATCTAAAAAATTGGACTTTTTAAGACGTTCCTAAAGGAACTGATGGGCAGAAATCCTAGTGTTTCAACACTCCTGTAGTAAACACTGTAATGAGGTCCCAGTTCAGGACAAATATTTATAGAACTGCCTTACTTTAGAAATAGGCTTTCTAATTCCTTCCTCAATAGCATTCATAGCATAACTGTTCATGTATAATGGATGGCTTTGCAAATGCAGAAGAAATTCATGTGTCTCTGTGTGTGAGACAATAGCTTTCAGAAGACTGTTAAATGATACATGAGATCTGAAATCATCATAAATAAAACAAAAATTAGTAATGCATTCAGCAGGTTTTAACGATTATTTGAATTTCAGTTTTTAATCAGGAAAAAAATCAGACATCTCTTTCCCAAGAAATATCGTGATTAGAGAATACACTACTGGGCCTTTCTTTACCTGCAAAGTTCTTTGTGCAAAATAGGATATTTCATAGAAAAGAAAAAAACCCTGATATTGCCAAAAGCTTTTTAACTGTTCTGGCTTGTACCTGAGTGACTGCTTTTATTCCTTTGCTGTCAATGCATTTTTAATGTTTTTAAATTGCCTTGTTCTTACTGACTTAGGCTGAAATTCTGCTGGCACCATCAGTGGAGGGTTGCCAAACAGTGGTTAATTTACCACTGCTGATTTCCCAGTGGAAGAGGCAGGTTTTCCCAAACTAATTTACTGCACGGAAGAGCAAGAGGGCAGGAAAATCAGGAAATTGGGCAATTACAACAAAGAGAACTAAGTAAAGAAAGGAAATAGACATTTCTGATGTGACTTACAACAATTTTCTGCAAAGAAGGTAGAGTCTACATTTCCATCTCCTCAGCCTAATCCTGCCCTGTTTCCAAAGGATAAGAGTAATAGCAGTATGTCGGTAATGCGTCTTATCTGTGACAATACCTGTTCATTAGCTTTACACAGTCACAAAACAGCTGATCGTAATTGATACTAAATCTAATTTTAAAATATTGGAGATAATTCTCCAGTTTTCCTCTGAGGTTTGATGTCAGAAAAATATTCCTTAGAGCTTAAGGCTGGAAGGGGACAAAGATCTAGTTAGCTCTCATACGCCACAAGATATTAAATTTCATTCAGATAGCCAGTAAGAAGCCTAAATATTTTAGTTAAAGTAATTTCATGAGACTGAACTGTGAATCATAAGCAGGGGATGAGACCTGAAGATCTGCTCACAGCGGGGATCTGATTAGACAAGATACACACAACTGAACACAAAAAGAAAATCGTATCCCACTATAAACCGTATCTCACTGAAACAGGATATTTCATTGTAACAAAAATATGGGATAATAGGAATCCAAGTATGCAAGTAAGGTGAGCTGAGCAGCTAAGGAAAGGGTCCTTTCTCCTGCGTTGCTTCATAAAGACTCATGTCCTACGACATCAGAATTTTTCTCTGAAACTCATGATATATAGTTTCTGTCAGGTCTCATTGATTCCTGTATGTTCTCTGTGCCTTTATTAATTCAAATCAGGTGTCGTGGGTCGACCCAGCCACCAGCCAAACACCAACACACCCACTCACAGAATCACAGACTGAGGTTGGAGGAGACCTCCGGAGGTCATCTGGTCCAAACCCTGTGTCAGTTGCCCAGGGAGATGCCTAGACAGCTTTTGAATATCTCCAGGGAGGTAGACTCTACAACCTCTCTGGGCAAACTGTGCCAATGCTCAGTCACCCTCACAGTTAAAAAGTATTTACTGATGTTCAGAAGGAACTTCTCGTATCAGTTTGTGCCCATTGTCTCATGTCCTGGCACTGGGCACCACTGCAAAGAGATCGACTCCCTCTTCTTAGATACCTTTCCTTCAGGTATTTAGATATATTGATAAGATTCCCCCTGACCCTTGTCTTCTCCAGGCTGAGCTGTCCCAGACCTCTTAGCCTTTCCTTATATGAGAGATGCTCCAGTGCCTTAGCTGTCTTAGTGGCTCTTTGCTGGACTTTCTACAGTAGCTCCGTGTCTCTGGACAGTGGGGAGCCCAGACCTCTTTGAGAGCTCACTCACTCGCCTCTGCTGTGGCATGGGAAGAAAAGACAAAAAAAGGCAAGAAGACTCATGGATCAAGATAAGGTGAAGCAAAAGATGTGCACTTGAGCAAAGAAAAAAAAAAAGGCACTTTCTGTTACTTCCCATTGGCAGCAGTTGTTCAGCCACAGCCTGGAAAGCAAGACCTCAGTACTCACAACAGTTACTCTGGAAGGAGCTATAACCACAAGTGAACACCCTTCCTCGAGCTTTTATTGCTGAGGGTGATATCATATAGGATGGAATAGCCCTTTGGTCAATTTGGGTCTTGGCTCTGTCCCTTCTCAACCTCTCGCCCGCTCCCAGCCTACTCACTGGGGGTGCAGAGTGTGAGACAGAAAAGATCTTGATGCTATGCAAGCACTGTTTGGTAACAAACAAAGCACTGGTGTGTTATCAACACTGTTTTAGCCACAAAAACAAAACATAGCACCATATGGGCTGCTGTGAAGGACATTAACTCCAACCACCTGGACTCAGTAGATCAGATAACAGCAGTTATGAATGCAAAGACTTTTTACATGAACATTCTTGAAACAAAAGCACAAAATGCATGAAGATAAACAGGAAACTGAGGAAATTTGGCACCTTTATGACATATTTCATCCTGAATGTGCATTTTTCCTGAATATAAATCTGAACAGACCTGTGGGATCAAGAACATTCTGGAGACAGACCTTATCCCAACACAGAAAAAGAAACAAGTATCAACAAAGCAGTTAGTAGAACCTGAGAAAACTTGCAAAGATAAATCCTTCCTCACATGTCTTGCTTTGTATCTTGACCTGCACTTATCCATCTGACCTCAAGAACAAATGAGCTTACTAGAGTGTTTGCTTACGGACAACAGTATTCTCCTGGCATTTGTGCCTGATTAGCTATGGCTGTGGAAACTTCCAAATAGAAAAAGCCAGATCCTTACTTTACCTATTGTTGCTGGAAGCTTAATAGGACACAAACAGTTCCCAGTATCAGGGACTGCAGTAGCTAGTGTAGGGAAATGTTGTAAGGTGAGCAACAACCACCTTATTTCTCAGTATTTTTCCCAAGACTCAATTTTGTCTTTTTCAGCCATACTCTGATGGCTATGGGCAAGCCCATCCAAGTCTCATCAAGAAAAGAATGCAGAATGAAGCACCAGGCCCATACTGATGCCACTGCACAATTCTATTTGGGGCTGTGTATGTATGTGTGTGTTTCCTCCCTTTTCATTCTTCTAAAGTCCATTCTGCTAAGCTTATTAATATTTTTCTTTACAGAGTACTGTGGAATGTCACTCCTAGCAAGCGTACTTGTGATTCTCACCTAAAAAGTGCATTTCTGATTGCGCTTTAAAATGGATTGCTGTTTTAATGGCTGCATTTATGTAAGAACAATTCAGCAGAACACATTAAGACAGGTCTTTAAAATAAGCTGAACCAATGGTCGGTTCAGAAATTCAGAATCAGTTATAGCCTCTTTGTGTATTTAAATCTGGTGCTTGGTCATTGAATGGAATATTTTACAGACCCTGACTGAATTGATGGAATAATTTGTTATGAATTGTGTATCATCTCACTTGTGACAGGCTTATTTTCCAGACCAGAAAAGACTGGCTTGCAAAATATGGAATTCTTGATTCAGGAAACATAAATGAAGAAGATTTAAACATGAATTTGTGTGTTATGATAAATGAAGAAAAATTAGGTTTAATAAAATTCACTATCAGTTTTAATAACATAAAAAAGTAGAGCACTCCAAATAAAAAAACCCACTGTATTTTGTGGAAAAGGTTTTTGCTGTTATAGGTGAAAATGAAAATAGAGATCCTATAACTGAGGACTTTACCACACTGAAGAGTAAAGAGGTCAGATTATATTGATTTGAATTCTGGAATTCCTGCATTTTAGTAATGACGTGTGCAAAATTAATTTATGTGTATTTTTCATTCATTTGATATTTACGTGCATATTTTTTTATTTTTCCATACCTTTTAATTGTTTCCAACAGCACCCACTTTATATCTGTAGTACTGATCCCTCTGAGGACTGGTATATATCCAAAACTACTACTAAATCAGAGAAATTACAGTAGCATTAATAAGATAAAATGCAAGCAGTTGAGATATGGACATTGCTTTTGTTTTCTCTAGTTCATATATTTGTGGGTATATGTTTAACTTGAGATGTCTTAATCTTTTAAATATATTTAAACGAAATATATTTAACCCATTTTCCAAAGCGTGCTTTCATTTTTTTATGCCTGTAATAGTTTAGAGCGTGAGGCTGAACATTTGTCTCTAATGTGAGCTGTGAAAAGAATATTTCTTACAGCTATTGGTGAATTGTAAGTTCCAGAACTTCATTAGAGGAAAAATAGCAGCACTGTAGAGGCGATGGTCGTGTAGTTAGTAATTCATAAGGTTGTTGTCAATCATGTGTGAGGTAATGTAAGAATAACAGTGGAAACATTAGAAATGAAAATAGCATTTTAGATGGCCAAGTTCATTCTTCCAGCAGAAAGAAAATCTTGCAGTATCTGCTCAGCATGACACTGTTGTTTAGCAAAAAACCTTTAAAGAAACTTTCTCATAATAAATAGCTTCCATTCTTAAAAGCTCTATCTGATGCTGGAGATGTGGGTGAAGCAAACGTTCATCTGACTTAGCATAGCAACAAAAGACACATGAGTCAGACCGCTCCCTTTAATAATTCAAAGGTGTTCTCCTTTCTTTAGAAGCAGCTCCGTTTGTTCTTTTTTTGTACCCATCTTACAGGTGACCTTAAGGTTGTTTATTGCAGCTTTCTATGGAAGGTTATTTAACTCTTTTCCAACGCTTCTGTGAAATACTCAGAAACAGCGGTTGCTACACGTAGAATGAAATACTATGTTTCCTACACAGCTTTTTTATTTCAGAGTAATTCAGAATGATAGCTGTTGAGATTATTACAGGTGAATTGGATTTATTCTATTTTTTTGATTGTAGCCTGCATCAATTCCTTCATGTAGATTCAAGTACTACTCTTATGAAGCTCTGTCCCAGTGTAGGGGAAAATAATAAAAGTACATATGGGAGCATTAGATCATTGCCCATAAAGTGAGATTTATCTGTTTCTGGACTGAAAATAAGAAGCATGAGGCTGGGTGTCTGTCTTGTTGTTCAGATCTATCAAGCTCTCAAAAGATCAAAGAGTATCATATTTAATTGGTAAATAATATGGACAGATAGTTGATGATAACAATCAGATAATGTCATAAGCTCACAGCTGCACTCCAGTAAAATATAACATGCAACTGATACTTTATGAATAGAATTTGCTATACCTGTGACAAATTTTAAGGTTTTGTTCATTGTCAAACATTAGGCTTTACATGGTGACCACTGTATTTCTAGGGTTATGATGTGACCATAACTCTGAAATTGGGAAAATCAGTCTGTGTTGGAATATTAATCCATTAATTCTGAATGCAGCAAGGTTTCCTTTTTGCCTTTTTAACTTTTTTGGTTTTCATTTGTTAACTATGTTATAGTAATAATTCTAGGTACAAAGAATTCCCTTTAGACTTAAAGCAAGTTTGGTATAGATCTAACAAATCAGTCATTTTAACTGTTGTTTAAGCCTTCTTGATTTGGCAGTCATTAAACATTTAAAAATACCTGAAATGCAGTTTCCCCTTGTTTTTTTTCCTACTCAGAGATTGGCAGTACATGTTAAAAATAAAGTAAAATAAAAAAATTTTAAAAGATAAAACTAGAAATGCTCAGGAGGGTTGTGAAAGCTCAAGTTCAAAGTCTGTACCACAGCAGAGATGTACAGATTTCTTTTTAAAACTTCTAAAAAGTTGAGAAATAATCTGTATTCAGTTATGGGATATGGAAATACAGGGTGGATAATCTGGAATCAAGTGCATATATTAACTGCTCCTCACACGAATTTTTTTTCACGCTTGAGCTCCTACTTTAGTTTGGGGTTAGGGAAAGGTAACAAATTACTTAAGCAGCAGCACAATACATCCCTTATAGAGAGGAGGTAGATTGAATACTTCCATAGTGGTGATTGCTAGTATGACAATTTCTGCTAATAAACCTTGAGCTAAGTGAACCTAAACAACACGGCGGAGTAATTTCTTCCCACTAGGATATTACTTACACTTCCGTGAGGTGTGAGCATAACAGAAGTAAAAACGGAATCTGCAGGTACTCTGAAATTTCTTATCATAATATAAATTTTATTTTAATTTTTCTTGCAAGTTTGCCTTCTGGAATAAAAGTAGCTATGCCAGGATATGACTTCATATAGTAGCTGATGGGAAAAAGTAAGATCTGTATTTATAATTCACTCTGAGATCCTTTCAAGATCCTTTGAAGTTTTAGAATTCAAATATTACAGACCACCCTCTGCAAAAGGATAAAACTTCAAAATCTACCACCATATCATTAATGGCCGTAGACTAATTAAAGATACAAAGATTAAAATCCCCCTTTTATTAGGCCATATTAGCTGTCAGCATTTAAAAGCTGCCAACTGAAACAATCTCTGACAAAAACTTTTCTCCTTCTCTGAAGCAATTCTGCTGTATTTTAAAAATGAATATGAAGGAGCAGAGAAAGAGTCAGATTTGACTTGTAAATGAACGGACTTTGCTTCTTTGTAGTATAGATATCGTTAGGTCTTTTATAAAATTACCAGAACTTTTTTGCCCCTAGAACATGCTTAGGCAACCTATTCTCCAGACTACAGCTGATTCCAGTTATCACATTCAGTGTCATGCTTTCATACTAGTTTTCACCAAAGCAATTTTCACATTACATATTTAATTTACTTTGAAGCCTGACTGGGCTAATGCAATATTTGGTATTAATGGTTAGAGGCACCATCTCCCATTCATCTTATGAATTAATAATTTCAAGTCTTCTGCTTGCACTTTAATTCACATAGCAAGGAAAGAATGCTTTCTGAACCACAAATAACTGTATTGCTGCTTGCATTTTTGACTGAATTGTATTCAGGGCTGATGTACCACTGCAGAATATCCCTAGGAACAATGGTAAGCTTTTTTCTCCTCGTTACTCAGAAAATATATACAGGTTCATTTCTGACAGGTTGTATTATATAAAACATAAAGTGTCAAATCATCTGTCAGGCAATCTAGCAACTGCATAGGAGGACCATGCGCCAGTTCTCAGGAATACCAATATTTACTGTCTGTTCGGAAATCAGATTCAGTGTGTACAGAACAGAAGCTTTCAGTTACTGTCTGTCCTTCGATGATTTTTCCACTCCATTTTTCTTCCAGAGACGCTGACCCAGTAATAACAAGGGAAGATAATAGACATGATGGCAGGCAAAGCTGACAACTTACAGCTTTAAGGAGTTTTCCTTTGGAAGTACGAGTAAATAAAACACTTCTTACATTTTAATTGCCCCTACGAATAATGCAAGAAACAGGACAAGTTCACCCAAACAGCTGTGCCTGAACCAGCTCCCAGAAACTGTCAGGTCCAGTGCCCCATCTCCTCTGCTGAGAGTTCTCACGGCAATGCCTTTAGCAGAAATAAAAGGAAATAAAGATAGATATTTATAGGGGGACTGGGTTCTTTTTTTTTTCCTTTTTTTTTTTTTTTCTTTTTCCCTTCTCCTCCTCCCTGTGCCAGTTCAGAAGAGGGTTGCTTTCTAATCTTTGGGGCACTGAGAATTGCCATTGGGCTACCCAGCTCCATTTGCTGTGTTTGTTCCATTTGAAAAGCCTGTCCTAGTTCCCCTCTGTCTCTTGGGTGTCTGATTTACAACATCAAAAAAAAAAGGAAAAGGAGAAACAGGCAAGAGAGACTTTCACGAAAGAAATTTTATTTTGGGGGGAGAGAGATGCTAGACCAAAGCTGTCTCCAGTTCAAGCACTTGAAAAACACAGCGTGTTTAATTTCTTTTTTAATTTTAGTTTGTCTGCAATTTTCCAAGGAGCCTGGCTATAGTCATTAAAGATAAGACATCACACATGAAATGTAGCAGCTAGAAACACGTCTGGAGAGTATTGGCAGGCATTCAGAGCTGTCAGTGATATGTGCTCTGACGACTTTGATGGTTGTGCTGGCCACATTTGGCAATTGATACAGGCATATAACTTCAACAATTATCTGTGAGAAAATATCCCAGACCTAGGTGAATTTATCAGAGAATTTTGCAAAAATATCATCAGCCTGTCACTCAAGAACCAACTAGCTTTTTTTTTTCAGCATGCAGCTCTACAGGAAAGAAAAGCACAGTGACTGGCGTATGACACATAACTATTGTGCAGGCTGTAGTTTCAGTGAAAGCGTAAATGCTAGGTGCTTTTGCATAAATATAGAGTAGACTGCTCATGTTCCCAGCCATGACAAAGTCAGTGAGCATCCTCTCCAACCACCCTGGTCTTCAAGACAGGCCCGGGAAGTATACGTGCACAGCCCAGAGGTAATGGAGAGGACGGTAACAGCAGAGCTGGCTGAGTTCAGGCAGTGAGAACAACAGAAGACTCTCCTCTTTCTCTTTTTTGGCTTGAGGTAAGTTTAGCCCTGGTGTGAGCTTAATGTTCCTGCTTTGCCCCTGCGCCTGGATTTTCTTCAAACTGACATTTGAAGAAGTGAGAACAAAGAGCCAAGACTTAGATTCGGGCATCTTTAAGACAAAATCCGTCCTCTTTAGGACAGCTTTAAGTCTGGGACAGCACCAGAGGCCACACTTTACTGAGGGAAAACAAAATTCACTCTTGCTGTGTTACAGGTTCATGTTTCTGAGAAGTTAATGACTTAGCTGGAACCAGACGTTATACGCGAAGTAGGCTGTAACTCTTACTTCAATGCATGAGAGTCATAGTTTTGTTTTGAAAATGATAGAAAAAGGGGAAAGCAGAGGATCAACAGTACTGTACCATCCTCTGCAGTGCTTCTCAATGGCATCATTTCAGGTAGCTCTTCTCATCATGCCACTGGATGCTCAGATGTAGCTCTCACACACCATACAGGTTATGTGTAAATATAGAGATGTCAGCAACCACTTTGGCTGACCTCAGTCTCAAAGTGCAAACAGACATGAATCCAAGCACATATATTCAATTTTAAAATGCTGAGTCACAAAGAAATTAAAGATGAAGGGACCTTGAAAAGATAACTGAAGAATTCTGAAATATCCACTAGGAATTACCAAAAAGCTATATAATCAGGATAGCAGTATCTGCAAGAGAGATGGTATTAATAATTTTTGAAAGGAAGTTTAGTACTTTCAACTTAAAAGTATACTTGAACTGGGACTGCAGAAACCATATGAAAGGAATTAATCTGTTGGGGTTTTTTTGTTTGTTTGGTTTAAAAACTTCCTGAAACTTTGATAATTTCTGGGATTGTTTTTATCCCCAAAAGAACTTCGACCTTGTTACCTCAGTGGGTAGCCTGCATCTCCTCTTTACCACTCTCCTGTAAAGACAGTGAGAACCTGGCTTGGAAGCAAGTCCAGAACAATTACCAGATTCCAGAGCCCTGGGCTGAACCCTGGAACTTTGTGAGCAGGATTTCTCTGCCGCTGTTACAATAAATGAGGAAATTTCTTTTGTAAAATGAATGGCAGTTATCACTGATTTAAATTTGTTTCAGAAATTCTTAAATAAGTAGGAACTTAGAGATTTTTCTTGCACCAGAAAATTTCAATAAATGTATATATCCAGTTTATATACAAAATATATATATTCAGTATATCCATATCATACCTCAGCCATGTATATTCTAGCTATATAATTATCACTGCTAATCATCATCTCAAATTCAGAGTATCCCTTTCTCCAAGGATTTCAAAAACAGCTCTATTGCATAGTACAAGTTCTGGCCTTTGTATTTTTTTTTTTAAAAAAGCGCACCTGTCTCCCTACCCAAATCCTGCTTTGAGCATCTTAAAAATCTCCCTTTCTTTCTTTCATTGTCTTTAGTTGCTGCCCAAAATAATTGTCTCTGCATCTTCAAAATCCTTTACAGCTGGTTTTGCATTATCGTGCAGCCTTTGTCTTTTAGCCCAATTATCAAGTGAAAAATTGCTAAAATCTCTCCTGGCAAACAATTAGCCTTTAATTATGAAAAAGTCTGTCACTTTACAAACATGGTTTCACATGTCAAGGGTCTCCTCTGACCCTCCACTGACTCAATCTTTTCTCTGCTGCTGTGTCAGCTAAAGGTAGAGCTTGGGACAATGCAGCACGTGGAGGCTTTCCCGTTCCGTTGACAAATGCTGCAGACCAAAGAACTGCTGTGGTAAGAAGATTAAAAAAGATGGTGATGATGATATTACAGATGCTAGTAGTGCAATAAAGATCTCATGTACTCTAGACCACCAATAATGATGATGTATATCTGCATGATAGGAACATCTCCCCGTTCTGTAAAATGTCAAACACTCTGTATGTCTCATAGTGCATATAAACAAACAATTTTTCCCCCAGTATGGTTCACCAGAAGTTCTTCTATTATTCATATATGAGCACTAACTGGAATGAATAAAATACTCTCATGCAGTAATAAAACTAATGAATCATGCAGTAAGGTTTTGGCACAAGAGCTTAGGCACGATAACAAGTTACTGTGTGTTAGCTGATTCATGAGAACTGTGCATACATGCACTTAATTCACAGCGTATGCAAACTTAACCCTCTTTCGTCATTTGCTATAGAATGTGTTAATTGAAAAGTTTTCAATCAAAGCTATTAGATAGACTTCTGTTGCAAAAGTCATCTTTTGCTGTTCTTTTTTGATTTGTTTGGATTTTTTTTCTGAATTTCTTTAGAAAACTTAACAATTTTAATAGAAATTTCTTTTCTTACTAGCACTAGTAACTACAATATTTCCAGAACCATTATATTCCTCTTTACTACATCTGTCACTTGCTTCTTATCTTATCCTGCTTACTTATCTTAATTTGTATATTTTGAAAAATGTCACCTTAAACAACTTCTGTTTTCAGTAAAGCAGATCCTTTAGTCCCACTCAATGGCTATGTTGGCTTTTGTTTAAGATCTCTCTGTATATGATCTGTAGTATATTTAGTGGCCTCAAGTATTGGGGATTAATTTTCTATACCATGTCACAGAGAATTCAAACGACCTTTTGAATTCAAAGACCTATGAATTCAGTTTACCTATGCATTATTAAATAGAAGTGTTCCTTCTAAATTTTAATTGTCTTTGCTATAAATTTAGCGATTTTTCTAAAAGGAAAGCAATTTTGTTGACACAAGACTGTTTACGTAACTGTAGAACACATAAACAGAGATAAAAGGAGCATCTTACAGACAGGTCAAGAAAAATGTTTGGTAATTGGTTTCTTGCTGCTGGTGGTTTTTTAGTTATGAGAAACAATGAAAGTTTCATACTTGCTCTGTTATCAGTTGTAATACATAGTTTTCTTTACCAAAAGAAGAATTAAATGGACATTGATGTTTATTCTGACCTTTGATTCCTGTAGAAAAAATAAGTGAGGTTTTCTTTTCCTTATTTTCTTCCCTAAACTTTATCGCTACGGTATGTTGTACATTTGAAACGCTTCAGGTATTTTTTGACTTCACTGAAACAACTAGATTTTAAGCAGTTCAGTCTGTGCATTGCTATTTTAGTTCTTCCTCTTTGGAATTATTAAAGGTTTTCTCTTTGTTACACACCTCGGAGCAAGCCGCTCCAAGGCCCGTAGATACCAATTGAAAGATTCTCTGTCACATACGTCTTTTTTCATGTTGTAAATTGATGCTTCAGGCATGGAAAATCATGTAGCTGAAACAAGCTCAGCAGATTCTTGAGTACCTTTACAACCAAAATAAAACCTTAAAAATCTAAGTCTAGTTTCTAAATAGTGCTGTACATACTAAGTCAGAAATTCATTTCACAGTGAGACCATTAAGAAACCAATACATTAAAAGATGATAATGTCACTTTATTGTACCCAATTTCTTTATTCTACTCATGTTTTGGGTTCTTTTAGCTAGTTTAATCTACTTCCTAGCATAAGGTTTTGTGTTTGGGAGAGTGAGGGAGGGTTGTCTTTTTTCAGCTGACATCCTTCCTCTCTTTGCCTAACACACCTAGAATACAAGAAGTGTTTTTTATTGACCTCTAGTAAAAGGGTGTCAGGCTGCTGATAAAACACTTGTGTGTTACCATCTCACTGTTCTTCCATAGCTTGCAGAGTGAACACTGATCTTCAGAGTTAGAGAAGCCTATTTGGTCTTAGGGGCCTGATTCATAAAAGTGGTTTACCTCATACACACAGCTTTCCCACAGGGTATACTCACACAGTGTTGAACAGACTTTTTAAAGCTCTCAAAAATGTTAAAGATTCATGTATGTCTTTGTATAGGTACTAATATGATATTGCGTTAGTACTAACATTCCCTTTTGCAGGCAAAAAGACTATAAAATTGTAAGTTGGTATGCATAGACTGTAAACTCCTTAGAGCCGGCAATGGTCATCTTTATTTCTTGTATAATGTCTAATACAATAATGTCTCATATGTTACTGGATATGGCAATAGCTTTCACACTAGAACTAACTAATTGTAAATGTAGATTTAAAAGTTTATTGCAAACCTTCAGTCTTTCATCAAGAGATATAAAGATAAAAATGGAAGCAAGGCTTTTTAGTCTCATGTCTAACATGAATTATGTGTATTCTATTTCTTTTCTCATAATTTCATAGTAAAAAAATAATAATAAATTGCACTAAGAAGCATTTTTAACATCTCCAAGTCTCTTCTCATGAAGGAAATGGCTAAAAGTCCTGGAGTGATATCATGAGCTATAGTCATATGTTTACTCACTACTTTGAAGTCTGAAAATGATGGCTTTCAGAGAAAAAAGGAAGAGAGAACATACATAATGTGACCCTTGTTCTCCTCACCAATAAGCAAAGTGAACTTCTTAAGCTGGTTTCCTAAGGTCATCTCTATTAAAAGACCTATGGAACATTTGATTCTGGGATTGAAATGAGTCTACCATGTGCAGAGCCAAGGAAGTAACATCTGTGCAGAAGAATTGTCCTGTGTTACAAAAAACAATCACAACTCATCATCAGTGAAGGTAGGTTCTAGTGTACTGAAGGTACATGGGTAACCAAAAGACTAGTATCTACCAGAGATAGTATCAATATTCTCTCAGAGATCTATTTAACAGAATATTCATTATGAAAGATAGATGGGAAAAAATAGTAGGGAAAATACAAACCCTTTCAACTATGTTATGAAAGACTATTTAAGTTATTGTGTTAAAATTTTAAATATTGTCTTTATTTGTCTATTGTCTGCAGGTACAATTCTTTCCACACCGAAGATAACTGAGGATGTGAATTAATGGCAGTACAGGTCCCTGGAAGAATCTTAAATTTTGATTGTGAAATGGAAATTACTTAAGACTAGACTCACAACAAACAGTGGATTATGTCAAATGATGTTGATTCATTGTCTCTAATATCAATTAGTTACTTTTTTATGACAAACTTACAAAAGAAACTAAATTAATTACTTTCTTAATGTAGTAATATCTTTCATTAACAATAAACAGCAGAGATTATTGGAGGATTTGTGCAGGAATGAGAGCAATAATTTGTAACAAATGGAAGTAATCTACATTACTGCTGGATTTTAGCTGTAGAATTTAGCTTAGGTAAATTATTAATGCTATTAAATTGTTAGCAAAAGTCATGTGAGAACCAGTAACAGATTTCAAACATGGATTCATTCAGTCATGCAGTGCTGAAAAGAAGGACAGTCCTGAACTATAAGAAAATAAGCTGTGCAGCACTGTAGAAGTGGTTGTTTAATTTAAAAAGGGATTTGAAAACCTGTTGCTTTCTGATAACAAATACTGGAGATGGTGTGGAGGGAAGAACTCAGGATAAAGAGGTCCCACTTCTAATTCTGTCACCGATTGCTCTTAGTAAATCTCTTGTCTGAATTCCTTACTTTCTGTGACATTTGTATAACAATTGAAGAGTACTAAAAACATGCAAAAACAATAATGCTGTCTATTGCTGCAAATAGTTGAGTCCCAGCAAAGACATCAGCTGCACATGACCCAGGCATATTGAACACTCTCAGTTTGTGGGGAGGATGGGACTTAAGTCCAGTTGAACCAACAAGGGTGTCTGGATTTATTAAAACTTCAGCTGGAACTTTAAGGAACAGCTGTGATAGAACTTTTCATGTGGGGGCTTATTTCAGGAATCAGGTACCTGTAACTGGTGTTACTTGAAGTAGTAAACATATATGTATACATACATGCAAACACCCACACACACTCACACATCTATATGCATATATGTATGCGTGTACTGTAGTAGTAGTAACTCCATCAAAGTAAATGCTAGTGCATGGATCTGTAGACCAGTAGTCATTAGCAAGTAGTCCTCACCACTTTTTTTCCCATGTCTTATTTTACTGTTTGCAGCAACTAGTAACACTTGTTCACCTGTACCCATCATTATTCTCCTTTGCTGGCTACTTATTTCAGCTTTAGGAAGGCAGTTTCCTAAGAGATATTAGCTGATGTACCCTAGTGAGGCATTGGAACAGGCTCCCCAGAGAGGTGGTTGAATCGTTGTCCCTGGAGATCTTCAAAAAACGCACAGATGCGGCGCTCCAGGACATGATCTAGTAGGCATGGTGGTGTTAGGTTGACGGTTGGACTTGATGATCTCAGAGGTCCTTTCCAACCTTAGTGATTCTATGATTCTGTGATTCTATGATCCTTGGAGTGGTAATACTGGCAGCAGTTGATACTTCTAGGGGCTTCTCTGGCTCTGTATGACAACCTGTGCTCCATATATATATATATAGATAGATAGATATAGATATATATGTGCTTCTAATGGCCCAGAATTCAGCCTAATACTGCATTATGAAAGAAGCTTAGCTGCCTCTTTTTCTACATAGTCAAGACATATAGCTCATACCCATAGAGAACAAATTATCTCTGTGGAGTTGCAAAGCTGCTCTTAACAGCAGTTCACAATTAATAATTGTCTACCAGGGGATGTAACGCATGTCTTAATTTTCTCCTTTAACAAGTTTGTATTCTACCAATCAGTCAGTTTCTGTTAAACTAGGTTGGTTTGGGTTGGGGTTTTAGGTTTTTTGGTTTGGTTTTTTTTGACAAAAACACTTTAAATTGCACAGAGCCTAAAATAATTTAAATTTTGTAGAATGAATCAGCAATTCAAAGGATATATTTTCCTTCACATTTTGATATAAATACATGTTGTCCAACAGAGCTTCCCTACAAATAAATTCTGTGTTGATTCGAATGTTCATGTGATCTCCAGGTGTCATTTCAAGAAAGCCTATGCTGAAATAATCCAGGCTGGAGTGACACAGACTGGACTAAATTTATAGGTAGAGAGAAAAGTATCCACAGCTCCTTGGCCAAATACAGATGAAGATAATTTCCTTCTTGTAACCATCTATATGTTTGGGGCACGTAAGATTCAAAACATGAAAATAAGGGTTCTTTGAGTTGGAAAAGTATCACTCCAAAAATAAAGTGCTCACTAACTTTAATACCAGACTCACAAAAGTATGAGAGGGCTGATGGCTTCTAATCCTCCTGAAGAGGGACCAAGCTGAACAAGTTTAATGTAGCTTTGGTCATTATTGTGTAGGAATATTTCAGGAGCTTTTACAGTTTGTAAGCTTGGGTCCCAACCATTACGCAAAAAATGTATGCCTAAATTTGGGTGCTCATATGTCCTGTTTATTTGCTCAGTTTGGTGGAAAACTGTCAGCGAAGCAAAAAAAAATAATGCACACAGCCTTGTCTGTGTAGCACAAGAAACCTGGATGATAAATGCAAATTAAGATAGATAAAATAGATAAGATAGATAAATTAAAATAAGAATTAGAAAAATGAGTTGATTTCCTCATTTGAATTTAAGAACTGATCTAATTAGAAGCTGATGAGAAAAACAGAAATTTCCCAAAAGACAAATACTGTTTCATGAAAAGCCAGCCAGTCCAATCCTGTGAAATTCTACGTATTCCAGCTCAGTCTGGCATAGTTTGTTCAGTTCCTGCTTTACTTCTGAAAGGGAGCAGATAGTTTTGTAGATTAAAACCATAGCCTCCAGTCTACTGGGACCAATCAGCTAATTTATAATTTATGTTTAAAGTGTTGCAAGAGACTGAATTAAATACCCACTATCCTAGCAAGCACACTGGATACTGTCAAAGAGGCATTTTTAGCCCTTGAGACATGTAATTACTAGTACTTGCCCATAAGGAATTTAATTCTGTGAGATTTTTATTATCTTTCTTATGAAAACCTCTCTGCTATTGATGGCTGATACCTCCTCAAAAATGCTCAACTTCTTGCCGATGGGATACTGAGGCTTCCAAAGAGTGGAAATACATGCAGTTGACATGGGACCACCCATTTCCACCAGAATGCTGTCACTCTTGCAGCTAATTGTAACTTCTGTTTTCTTAACAGTAAGAAAAGTAAACAAGTCAGAGAAAGCTCTGCCACGAATAAGACAATATACCAATAAAAGACTCCAGCTAGCTTTATCAGTCATTTCACTCTTGAACAGGAATCTTCATAGTCAGGCATGATTGGAGCAATGCACGGTACTATGCAGATGTGTTCCCTCTGAGCATCGCTGGAACTTCCGTCTGCTTTCTTCTCTGAAAGCTCACTTTCTGAAAATAATCTTTTACATGCATGGAAACCAAAACATTCATTGAGTTTCTTACTCCCGCATATGAGGAAATTATGAAATGGAGCACTGATTTTATGTTTCTTTTTTCCTGCAATGTCCTTGACAGGAAACCACCTTCAATTTTGGTAGGCCATGGAAGGACATTAAATGATCATCTGGAGGTTTGAACTAAAGTCAGTGAAGTTTTTAGAATTCAAGAAAGGGAGATAAAATACAGTGACTTAGAGTGGCTAGATATCATCACAAATAGTAGCATGCAGTATGGAAGCCACGAAAATGCAACAGTACTCAAAAGCACAATGTAAAACAATTTGCATTTGCATTATGCAACTCAATTTGCATTGAGTTTTATCTCTGTTATGAGTATTTTTAGAGCAGGTGGACTTCTTACTTCAATGAGCTTAAGACTCCTAGCATCTTTACCACTACTACAGTGGGCCATGGAAAAAATCAGACTGAACAAGGTCAATAAGATTTGAAAGTGTTGAACTTTCTTCTGATTGTTGGAGAAAACATTGTTAAAGCCCAATTATTAGCTGACAATTGCAAGGTGAGGCCTGATGGGTACATCTTCGCATAAGGATATCTTCCAGTTCCTCCTGTGGCTGCAGTCAGTGAATGGTACATGCTTTGGCAGCAGCACAGAAGAAGATTTTTGAAATCCTTGTTGCACTCTGCAGGTAGGTTGTCTCAGGCACCTCTTGCATGGCTATTTTCTTTCCACACACTCAGGAAAGAAGCAAGAGTAGAATTGTAGTCTCAGAAAGCCAGCAAGTCTAGAATAGTTATTATGAAAATACTTCAACCAGACGGAAGATTTCTCGAGAATTCTGCAATTCCTGGTGTATTTAAATTTGGGAAAAATCATATTTCAAAGAGATTTTTTTCCCCTTATATGTCAGCTGCCATGAAAATGAATGGAGGGATACAATACAGTGTAATTTTGGCATCAGCTCCAGGAAACCATGGGGATTATATTCTACCTCCAGTGTAAAGTTAAACCAGGTTATCCTGCCAAGTCCTGTAGCTTCATTCTGTTAGTAATCACCTGCGATTGTAAAGATTGTAATTTCCATCAAATTGCATTGTCTGTATTTCTTTAAGCTCCCTTCACACTGCACACATATGCTTATGCATATGTGCCAATGAAGATAATTCAATTACATAAATTACTTATTCCGTGTAACTATTGTTTTTCCCACTTCATGTATAAAAGTGCAAACTTGATAATAAGTGAACTGGAGCTTGTAATTGATTCATTTTTATTAGTTTACTGTGTTAGTATAAGATTTTATAAACTGAATCACTCATTATGTGGCAATTCCTGTATGTTGTATCAAATGCCATCTTTTCTTAGCTAGAACAAGAGGGTTTTTTTAAGTCTTTTTCTATCTGTCCGTCAACTTACTTGAAACATTGCTACAGAATAATTAAAATTCAAAATTGTCTCTCTTGTCTCTCACGCATTTTTCAAACAGCTCTCCTTTCCTTGCCCACTGTCATCTAACAATGTCCTCGAAACACTAAAGCAACATCTCAGGTAGAGCTGGGGGAGCATTACAGAACATACTCTGTAAGAATCTTAGGTTTTTAAATTATTCACTTGACTCTGCTCAGGCTTTCCCTTTTCTGTGAATTTGCTAACAGACAAATTTAAATGAAATAATGTTCATCAAAAGAACAAGTTGTTAGTGAGCACTGCAAAGCCAGAAGGCCAATTCTAACACTGTAATTGTCAGGATTTGAGTCAGAAACCTGATACTAACAGTTAGCATATGCAGTCAAGGAACTGAAGTGTGTCATGTCAAAGCAACATCCATTTCAGATAAAAAGATTGTATGTGGAAAAAATACAGGTCATAAATTATCTTTTACAATTAGTTTATTAATAAGATTAGATACGAGGGAATAACATTAGATATTAGAGAAATATACCGAATAAAGCATGCAATGGAAATCTCCCTTTAGTACTTATTCAAGCAAATGTCCTCCAGTCTTCAGGTCACTTCCTAACATCTGCTTTGTGAAATATGTTGCTGAGGCTCCGTGATAGTCAAAAGCAGACAGGTGACTTACAACAAGAAGTTACAGTTGCTAATATCACTGCTTTTGTTTTTTTTTAATCATCCCTGTAGGGTGTACAAAATTAACAAATTTCACTTTGTAAGAAGATAACTGAAAAAATTAGAATAGAATAGAGTAGAGTAGAATAGAATAGAATAGAGTAGAATAGAATAGAATAGAATAGAATAGAATAGAATAGAATAGAATAGAATAGAATAGAATAGAATAGAATAGAATAGAATAGATTATTTCAATTGGAAGGGACCTGCAATGATTATCTAGTCCAACTGCCTGACCAATCCAGGGCTCACCAAAAGTTAAAGCATGTTATTGAGGTCATTGTCAAAATGACTCTTAAACACTGTCAGGCTTGGGACATCGACCACCTCTCTAGGAAGCCTGTTCCAGTGTTTAACCACTCTCTCAATAAAGAAATGCTTCCTCATGTCCAGTCTGAACCTCCCCAGTGCAGAACTGTTCCCACACATCCTGTCACTGGATACCAGGGAGAAGAGATCAGCATGAAGAGAAGATGCAGACAGAGAAGGGAAAAATTATGAATCTGAGGCCACAGAGGAAGAGAACAGGGAATAACCTTCACCTTGTTTTGCAGCAGAAGTGGCAAAAACCGTGTGACAAGTTGCAGAAGATCCAGCCTGCCTACACAGACATCTCAGAGCCCACAGACAGACGATAGTGCCAGGGGTGTGCAAGGGCACCATTCCCCGTTCCACGCTCTGCTCCACTCCCTGAGCTCAGGGGTGCTTGGTCAAGCTCTTACAGCAGACCAACGGGAAAATTATGTCTTCATGCTGTAATGAGTCTTGGAACACAAAAAATAGTTTGTCACCTGTAAATTTTTACTGATTTCCAGCTCAATGCTGCTTGAGTACATGGTATCAGTGTGTCTGCTTATTAACAAAACTGCTGCTTCCTGTCCCATAAAACTAGGAAAATACTCTAAAAGCAGCATTATAGACTCATGTTTTTTACAGGTAACTATTGCTGTTTTTTATTTCTTCAACGTCAAGATAAGAATAGGAGAGATTTTTACACTGCTATTGTGAAGTACTTTCCATATTTTACAGAGCTGCTTGAGTTTAAACATACAACAAATAATTTTTCTGTACTCATTTTTTTAAATTGGGCTGTTCGTGGATAGCACATCTCTCAGGGTTCAAAATTCGCAGCTCACTTCAGCTTTAATTTTCCTACTGCTTCTCTGATCAAAAATCTCATGACAAAAGGATGTTGGTGAAAATATTTATAAGTGGTTTTAAATACAAAATTTCACTGTTAAATGAAAGTTATTTAACATTTTTTACTTACTTTTCTAGCTGTCCAGCAGTCAAGTAATATTCTGAGCACAGTTTATAAGTGATGATTTGTGTAATTAAGAAGAAATATAGAAATAGTATTTGTTCTTCCACCAATAATGAATTTTGTCCTCTCATTTAAAATCAGTTTGTTTTCTCCCACTAGTCCCACAATTTATTTTGCCTTCTAATCCCTACACAAATTGTTTGCCTCATTGATCATTAAAAGGACAGGAAAGCTTGGATTAAAGAGGGGAAATACAAACCTCGAAGTCCAGTATGACACAGTTGAACGCTTAAGATGAAACGATTTCAAGTAATGCACATCCAATCTGGTGCCAATATATAGGAAAGTATAAAAGAAAACATAATAAACCATGTATACCTATAGATTTCTGAATGAAAATTCTTACCATGCTATTGATTCTAGTGATATTTTTGCATTAGAGGAATGGTTCTCCACTGTCTCTTCAGAGAATATTGCACTCAGCCGCATGCATACACAGAGTTCTGCAGAACCATTTAGGACAGCCATCCCGATGAACATCCTCAGGTATTAGAAGGACAAAATGGTCTGGTTTCAAGATAAGGCACTGTGATAATATTCTTTCACCTATTTAGTAACAAAGTGCGAAGAATGCTCTTAAATAATTTTTAAAGTCTAATTCACCGAACGTCAGTGAAGTTCATGCTGAGAAAATATTTTAAACTGGATGTATTGGAAGCACAGAGCAAAAGGTGACAAAATGCCATCCTAATCACCTCCCACACGAGGTAACTGGCAGGTTAATCTCCGACAGTTACGGTATGACATCTATCACTGGAATTAAAGACCTGTAGTCAGTAGCTGGTAAAACGAGTAGCTCTTCTCTTTGCGCGCATCAGCTACAAGTAGAGGACACAGCTGATGTTAACAAAGATGAGGTATACATCCATTACAAAATATCTTCAGAGTTATAGGAAAGAACCATGAAATTTACCGTGTTCTACCTGCTTACTTTTTTAAAATAATGAATACTAGTCAGTTACAGGTGTCTGGGAATTATTAGTTTGTTTTGATAAGTCAGCATCAGCTTCACTGGGAAGAAATTCCATCATCGTATGCAAATAAATGCGATCAGCTTTTTCTCCAATTGTGTTTGCCATTTTTCCTTTTCAACTCTGTTCCTTCTAATTTAATGTTGCTTTGAGTGTGCTATTTCCTTTTCTGAAAAAAAAAACCTAAAACCCCAAACAACCCAACAATCACAATTAGTGTATCGAAATGGCAATATGTCATTTCCTTGCTTGAGAATGATAAATACTTTGTTGCTAGGAAACAGTTTCCAAAGACAAAATTTTCAAAGGACAACATTTATATGGATTAAAAAAAAAAATCTCCTAAGTATAATCATGAAGCAATGTGGAAACCTAAACAAAATTCCCCTTATGGGGTTTGAAAGAGAAGGAGGGAGAGAATCTATAGGCAGAGACAGCTAGTTAGTTGCCTACTTTACTAGATAAATGTTTTATGGCATATCCTTATTTTAACATATTCCTGTACTGAACATATCTTTCCAAAATACGATTCAAAAGCTGTAATCAAGCATAATTGTAGCCCCCACTTTTCAGGCATAGAATCTGATCTTCAAAAACATTGTCCACATGAATAAAAACATGTCAGCCCAGAACAGGGAATAGTATGGCCCTTCCTGAAAAGTAATGTTTTGCATCTTTAGCTATATTCAAATTGATGTATTGGGAAAAAAAAAGGACATTAATTTAGATACCAGATAAGACTTTTTTGGAAGTCTCAGTAACATGCCATCATGGCAGCTTCAGTAAAACTGAGTGAGGTGAAAGCTGTACTGAAATTGTTCAGATGTTTCTGCCTGGCCCAGCTGCTAAACATGTAAGTTTCTTTTCTCCTAATCTGTCTTTTGGATGGTGCTGACTTGAGAAGACCAAAGGCTGTGCATGAACTGTAAAATAGAAAAAGCAAAATATATGTAGACATAGAAAACACATATACTGTAACAACTAACAAATAAAATTTTGCAGATATATAACTGAATTCAGAATTTCCTTTGCATGAACTGTTTCTTACTTCAGAGCTTTAACTAAGGAAAACATCTGTTTCTAAAGAAACAATAATAATACGAGCCTGTCCTGACAATTATATGGAATTTTTTTGTCATCACAAATTAAAGTCTAATTTTTTTGTAATCATTTTTTTAGTCACATATATATGAATAGTTTAAACATTATTGAAAGGTATCCTGGGCACACAGAGTTATCTAATACACAAATTGAGCAGCATATTTTTCTGATTTTAAAGTCTTGTGTTCTTACGATGTAGAATATGTAATGATCACCCATACTGGAATGGCGTTTATGTCTGTAATATGCACTGCCATTAAAATAACACAGGCAGGGCAACCAAAATGTAATTTGCTTAAATATCTCAGGATGTAATAACATTTTCCAAGCCATACCTCTCAGCCTGTAAACTAATGGCTAAATAGTAAAAGATCTTAGGTATCTAAGTTTACAAGTTCAGTCCCAAAAGGCTGCCCATTACTAGCTGTTTAGCTAGGAAGATTATTAACCATCGTATCTGAAAGTTTTGCTTTTAGGTCCCTGAAGTTTTGTGGCCCCAGAAATGGTTGATGCTGAGCTGTCAGATATCTCATAAGCCTCACTGGGTCTCTGAGTTTACACAGTCCTCTGTGGCTTCTCAGTCTTCTGGGGTTTCCAGATTGGTGGGCATAGTATGCTGGTGTGCATATGGACTTTTGGCAGGTAAGTTCAGATGCATGTCACCAAAACTCTGCATCAACTAAAGGCCATGTGACAGCATTAGTGTCACACACGTCAAACCGAAAAAGTCCCAGCAGCCCCAAGTGATATTCTGGATCAACACTGACCCTTTAAAATGCAACTTGAAAAATGTTCAGCCAGACTTGCAACTTTCCTACAGTTTTCATGGCCAGTTAAAATCTGTAGGTGCTTAGAATGACAATGCAGTTCATTTGGAAAGGAACCTCTGGAGATGATCAAACCCCTACTGCTGCTCAATGTGGGCTACCTTCAATATTTGAGCAAATTGCCAGGTCTGAGCTCAATGGAGCAGATCTCCAGGGGTGAAAAGTCAAAAACTTTGCCTAGTAACTAGTGTTGGTGCTTAATTACTCTCATTTTGATCCTCACCCTCACCCCATGCTCCATTTTAGTTTCCCTCCTGTAACTTGTGACCACTGCATACAATGTTGCCATAATTTGATGCATATAACATGAATTCAAACTTTGACAGTATATTTTTTTGCTATCACTAGATTAGGTGAGGCTTGTAGTAAAAGGCATTGACAATTCTTTTCCCTTACACATAACTTTTCAATATGTAAAACAGTAAAGTTGATGACTAGGATTTATCTCTGAGATTATCTTGCTTAAATAAGGTTTCTCTAATGGACTTTCACTGATGTAAGTAGCTTCACTAGAAAAGAAACATTTTCTAGCTGGTGTCAATAGAAATATAAACTATGCAACTGTTGAAGGCAAAATTGAAGTCGTTGGAGAAATCATTTCTCAGCATCTGAAACAGGAGATTAAATGCAAGTTGATCTTGAGCTGGAAGTACTTGGAAATAGTCACTGGATGATAAGCAAGCTCTTTCAATAGGAAAAGAGGGCAGAAAGTTATCTCAGTGAGAGAAACAGTTTCTATATGTTATCAAATTACTGTTGAAGTTATGGTTTGCGAGAGAAAAATGCTGATACTCACAGAAATCTATAGAACCACATGCAAAATTAGATGTATAATTCCCAGGCTGGCCCTTCCGAAGTGAAGAGGAATGGTTTTTACCAGTGTGAACTATTTACAGAAGCAAATAAATTAAAGTGAATTCATAAACATCAGTTATTACACAGAACTGCAGAATCATTAAGGTTGGAAGAGACCTCAAGGATCATCTAGTTTTATAAAGGATTTCACTTTCCTTGCAAGCTCTAAACATTCTTGGGAGTATTCTGGCTGAAATAGATTCCTAATTCTTAGCAAATCAAGTTGCCAATACCCAGAAGTAGTTTCTGAACATGCCACCGAGTTCTTGAAAAAGTTTCTCATAAAAGCTATAGCAATTAGAACATCTGCCAGTAAATTCCTTCTCTACAGCTTGTGTCTGAGAGACCCTTCCAACTAACCTTGAATTTCCAGGCAGAACCTGTCAGTAGGTTTGCCGTGAGGGTTGTGCACCTAAAATTTTATAGGAGAATATGGGCTCAAATGTAATGTCAACTCTATCCTTAAAATGTGTGGTAGAAATACAGATTTTCTTCCATGGTAAGTCACAGAAAATGTATAATATGAAGAGAAACTGTCATTTATTTCTGAAATTCATAATCCTGTCTAAATATTTTTATTGAAAAGTTGCTCTGTTCTGACAAGTTTGGAGGTATCTCATGTATTCAAAACATTTTCTCTGTGTTTTTCAAGACACAAAAAGAATTTTTTGACACCTAGTGTTGGATTGCCTTATGCCATTTCTCTAAAGAAATTAATTCATTGTCTGTCTTTCCTCCTCTCTCATGTGTGTGTGTATGTGTGTATAAATATATATATTAATAATGTTTTTGTATATGAAAAATGTTTTCATTTTTGGTGTGATCAAGTGTCCCTGGAGGAAAGTTTCAGAAACTTCTACCATCACATCTTGCAATGAAGATGTATGACAACAGATGTGTTCTCCTAAATCAGGAGAGGCAGGGAGTGGAAACCCTTTTCTTTTACAGTGAGCTTGTATTATCTCTCAGCTTCTTTCACATTATCTTGCGCAGTAATATAATGCACAGAAATTACTGTCCTCTGATTATTTTCTACTCGGTAATCAATGACATGGTGTTCCTTTTAATTCTCTAATGTTCCTCATTGATTCAATCAAACAGAAACAACCCTGTCGTGAAGCGTTATGAGGATGAAATTATTTAGGTTTGACAAGATTTGGGCAGCAAGAGGAAAGACTTTCTGAAGCTGATATGCAATTAAGCTACATAATGGCAGCTGAACTTCAACACGGAGAAATGCAAAGCATTGCATATCAGAGGGACCAAATTAAAACTTCTCACATATACAAAAAGTCCTAAGAAGGGCAATGAAAAATATTAAAGACAAGAAGATGAAGAACTTCCCTACGAGGAAAGATTAAAAGCAGCAGGACTAATTAGTTTGAAGGGGAGGGGGAAATAGTTTTTTTAAGAGTGAAAGCGTCTATGGTAAAGATACTTATTAAATTAGACATTCTAGAAAGAAGTTTAGTCCAGGGTCCCTCTCATAATACCAGTATGGTAAAGCATTCACAGACAGTAAGTGTAACATATTTGAAATGGTTCAGGGGAATACTTTTTTTGTGCAAAGTGCAACTAACCTGCAAAACTCCCTGTGGAAGATATAATTCTTTCTTATTGTTTAGGATATTAACTCCTCACTTCCTCTGACCAGTAAAAGTAATTGTTCCCAAGACGTGTGGTATTATGGATTATACTTTCCTCTGAAGCGTTAGTTACAGTATATTAGAAACACAATGTTGACAGAGCTATGTGATGTTCAGCTGCTCCAGCAAGGCAAACCCTCTGCCTCTGCAGCTGGCTGAAGAGCCCAGAACGAAAGCAGAGCAAACTCCCAGTTCTCGTGCTGGTGCAGTGAGAAATAAGGCTCAGATGGCCAAACATTTCCCCACAGTGGTGCTTCTCCTCCAAAAAGAGTCTTTTAAAAATCCCATTCTGCAAAGAGTTATATACGCCGATTCATATCCAGCAGGGTACTTTAACTTATACTTAACTTCAGCATTTATACTGTTTTGATTTCTACACAACTTTGACTCCTTAGATCTGGAAGATAACTCCAGAGAAAGAGAAGAAAGAAAATGGGTGGCAGAAAGCATCCGTTCACCTGAGAGAGAGTAGACCTCAGCATACACCATTTCCCTAGTGACCTTTTTTGACTTTGCTCCATGAAGTGTGTAAGAAAGGTAAAACTTGGCAAGCAAGCTGTAACCTCTAACACAGCAAGATGATTTTTTTTTCCCCAATGTTTCTCACTTCCTCAAACAGCATGGGAAAAATGATCAGTCTTTGCACTGAGGGTCTCTCTGGATTTTCCATGCACCTTTTCAATCTCCTTGTTCTACTGAAAATGCTAAATTAACATCTTTTCTCCTTGATGTAGTATGGAATTTATATAAAGTTACTTGACTGTTTTATGACTATTTTCAGCTCTGTATCTCAAAATGCTTTTAGAAAAACTGTTTGATTGATTTTATAGATTTTTAAAATCTCCCATGTCATACCCCTGAAATAAAGTAGTAAAAGTATTTCTTATCACAGTAGAGTCCAGTAGAACCCCAGACATTTTCAATATGATAATTTTCATGCACATAAAATAATTTAGTAAAATAATCAGGAAGCTAATGATAAAGGTCTTTTAAAATAACATCTGATAAGTCTCGTTTTCTAGAAGTTTTCAAAATATTTGGAAGTCTCAGAAGCATACTTTTCTGAAAAGGAACGCATACTTTTTAACATAGTTTGTGTTTTTCTTTTTTCCTTTAGGGATAAAGATCGAAAATTTGACATATAATAGAAGGTTAGCTTCGATCTTAATTCTGGTGTAAGAAATTACTCACTTTCATGAGTATTCAAATCACTAACAAAAAGAGAAGGGAAAAAGATTATGTAAATAAAAGCAGCAGGAATTTTGGATAAGTGGTGATTTTACAAGCCTAGTTAAGCATGGTAGGACAGTTATACAGCCCAGTCAAGTATGGCTGATTGATTTTTATCTGCAAATTGTTATCGACTGTGAATGTTGGCTGCAGGTTGTTGTTAAAATCAAGAGCACTGTGCATTCTATTTAGAGAACAGTGGTTGCATAATAAATCTGTTTTCCCATGAAAAGCACGCAATTAGTATTAATGACTTTGTCACAAAGAGAAAGAGCATGCTACAAAGTTGCCAGAGATGGTGGGTTGAAAAAAGCTGTTAAAACAAAGATTGTTCTACACAGGAAGAGCTGGATGCCCTCAAAACCTGGAGAAAAAGTGAGAGCTCAGAGAAATAGTACAGATAGCAGAACATTATGCAATGTACATGCAGGACTTTTTGAAGTGGGAATTCTCTAGATGGAAAAATTCAAATGTGCAAAGAGAAGGACGTGGTGATGCTGGTCATACAGAATGAATGCAGTTCACTAGTACAACGTGGCCATGTGGTGGGCAGAATAAGTCTTAAGAAGAGTCATTCCCAATATAAAATGGTAATGACCGTAAATTATTAATGCTAAGGTGTAACAGGGCGGACATACTACGTATTACAATTTTACGCTCATATGCTGAGGAAATACAGAACTTAGGCTGCTAGGATGGTAAAAGATTGAAGAACTTGCTGTGTGACAGGAGGCTAAAAGATTTTCCAGCACAGCAAAACAAAAGCTCATAGTGATTATATTTCCTGTCTATAAATGCAGCAGAAGAGTATACACATGGAAAGGAAAGAGCAAACATGAGAGAATGTATCCAAAACATTTTTTTAAGTGAATTACTAAAGGTGTACACTTTGAGCACATTTACGTTTTATTAGATGGGCTTGTCACAAGGCTTCAGTTTTGTAGAAAACAAATGTAAGGAAGCTGAATAGAAGTTGATAATGAAAGGTAGTGGAGTGATAGTTCATCTGGTTTGAGGAAAATTGCGTGGTAGGAAGGATATTTGCAGAGAATAGGGGAAAATAAGATTAGATGTAGGCCACAGAATTTACATGAAAAATCTCATTTCTGTAGCAGTGCCAAGCAGGTAATAGGGATACTTAAGCATGAGTTATAACAAATTAGCAAGTAGGATGTCGTGCGGTTCATTATAGGACATTGTGTGAGGATCTGTGAAGTTTATGATACGGCACTACATGAAATAGGATCTAGAGATCTCTCAATAATGCTCATGTACATATGAATATTAATTATTAATTAACTAAAAAGTACGTAACAGACACATACTAGAAGATGACACTCAGTAAGAGAATGATACAATGTATGAGGAACTAATAATAATAATTAAAAGTGCAAAGGGGACACTGTAGTTCAGGTTTTCTACATTTCATCCTTTGGCCAGATGGGCCCATGTGTTGCTTGGTCACCAACATGCTGTAGCAATGTGTGCTGAACAGTTACAACACTGCTCTTAGTAAGTACTAATGTGTAACTCAACAAATTCTGATGAAAGCTCAAAAAGAAGATTGAGGCTAATCTCTGGAAAATGTGGGAGCAGGAAGAAATTCTGGAGAAGACACCTCCAGGCACTGAGTGAGCATCTCTGCTCCAGGGCACTGAAAGTACCTTATGGGACAGATTTTGGGAAGACCAGCTGGCAGCTGAGCTGTAGGGCTGTAGGCTTTGGACTTCTAAAAGAGAGGCTTTGTATAGCAGGGGTGAATTCCTTAGAACAGAGGTGCAATTCTCTATTCTGTAGCTATTCAAGCAAGAAAAGTTCTTTCCCATATCATTTCCTGAAAATGTATTGCTGACATTCTGCAAATAATTCTACCACCAACTATGAGTGGAGACTTAACCAAAGGTGTGTGGGAAATAAGGGTTTTCATCTATGAAAAAACCACCATTAAAGTCAGCACACGACTGATCAGAGCCATGTTGCAGTCACAATATGGCTGTCATGGGCTACATTATTACGATCGCTTTCCCTGATGGACACAATCACTTCCCCTGACAAATAACATGCAAGGTTCTCACTACTGGTGGACACTTCAGAAGGTATGACTGCAAAAGTCTTTGGGTAAAATAAAAGAAAATGGACCACAGTATCTACCATGTGAACATTTCAAAAACCTAATTGTGGTGTGAATTCTCTGAAAAAATTAGAAAATTTTTGTGTTCCAATGAGGCAATTTCTTGCTTAAATACCAGGGATCTGACTGAGGTGCATTTTAAACTAGGTCATGCCTTCTCTTTTCTGCCAAACATAATTAAAAAATATATTGAAATCATGCAAACTGCACTATTCATTAAGCATTTGCAGATGTAATATCATAAGAAGAACTGCTGCTGTTCTGCTTTTGGCAGTTGTCATTACCATGGCAAAAAACATGCTGAGCAAATAGTGTGTCTGCACATCAAAAAGTAAAAACATGACTGTCAGGGGCTGAGAAAAGCAAATCTCTAAACAAAACTTCACCGGTAATGTAACTTCTTGAAATTCTACTTTAACTAAACATATTCTTGGTAAAAATCTAACAAATAAAGACTAGGGCTGGCTAGAAACATTAGCAGAATTTTTTTTTTTTCCCTTCCGTACTAATTTTGCAAGTTTTGCTTTCTGTTCTTATTAAAATTAACCCAGGGTTCTCGAGTTCTAAGTCCTTTATGAAACTTCCCTTTCCTCAGTTCAAGTATCTTTTTTATCACCTTGAATTATGAAATTTTATTTTAAAGCTAAAGGATCATCAGGAGCAACGTAAATTTGGAACAAGAGAGAATTTTTCCACTAAGTTGCAGGTTTTTGATAGGATAAAAGCACGAGTTACTTAAGCACATGCTTTACACCAGACAAAGATGAGTCACACATATTACTCATATTCAGTCAAAACTTTTAATTTCCTGCTCTTCTGGCTCAGCAAAATTCCCTATTTTGAAACTTACCTCCTGTCTCTGGCCAGTAATACAGGTTTTTATTAAAGCAATCCTTGGTGCAAATCATTTTTATTAGTAGTTTTTCAAGCCTTACTTTGAATATTCCTTTGAGTGTCTCAGAAAATCCATTTAAAGGACTTGTCATACAGTCTATTTGCTGTAATAGGAGTCCTGATTATCTTTTTTTTTTTTTT
>VWZZ01008073.1:42268-94810 GCA_013399095.1 Psophia crepitans
ATTCTATTCTATTCTATTCTATTCTATTATCTCCATCCTTAGAAGCTGTAGAAAAAGAGTAGCAGAATGTTTTAAGAAAATGCTTCAGAGAAAACCAGAAGCAGTTATACTGCTGAATAGCTCTTTGGTATGCCCACACCTTTATACCACACCCCTTTCTTAACTTGGGGAAAAAAAAAGATATGACCGAACTCTAAATAGCTCAGAGACAGGCAGGAAAGATGGTCAGTTACAGAACAGCCTCCCCTCAAGAAGACTGAAATGAATCAAGCTCCTTGGTATAGAAAAAGTAATGGTTCAGATATGACAAAAATCTCCCAAATCATGAGTGAAACAAAGGGCTTAGGAAATACTTAATCAGTATTTTGAGCAATATAACTTGAGCAATATTAATGTCAGTTATACAGAAATTTTAAAAAGAAACTGCATACTTTTTCATAGAGTATCTATTTACTGCCACTGCCAGAGGATGTGGATGCTAGAAGTTTACACAGTTTCAAAAGGGAATTAGGCATACTCTCAGAATAAAATTTAAAAAAAAAAAAATCCACCAAGGGCAATATAAATCCAAAGATATTATCTCTGACTTAGGAAATCCTTAATTTCTGAGCTGTTCAATGCTACGTGTGGTAGAAGTATGTCTGTGTACTTGCTCTATTTCTATACCCTTGTCTATGCATTTGGCCACTGTCAGACATGATACAGGTCCACATTGCAAAGTTCAGTGAAAAGAGAGGATTTCTCACATTAGTTGTCCTGTAATATTAATAGGATAGCAAATGACAAACATCAACAGAATAACAAAATGTTCTTCAAAGGTTTTATTATACTATGTTCCTAGACTGCAGTGCATTGTAAAGATGAGTCAGAAATAGAGAAACGGATTGGAGATTTCTTGGGTTGGCTCATTGACATGGACAGGTAAGTCTTCGAAGAGCAGAGGATCAATGACAATTTGTTCTGTCTGAGAAGCTGCCCCATGTGGCATGTTGGCCACTACTTACACCACCACATTTCTGTATCTCAACAACTAGCACAGCAGCTAGTGTTTTATGCATGACCATTAGATCGATCTGAGAAGTATAATGGAAGGCATTAGGGTGTTACCTTCAACTCTGGGGCCCAACTCTGGCCATTAGGCTGTCTGTTTTGTGCAAAGTGAAGCTACCTGGGTTTAATCACTTCATATGAACAAAACATCTGAATGCTTCCACATATTTCTGAGAACTGTGCAGATTTCATATTGATCAAAAAGAGTGTCTCAGGACTGTGTTTCCAAATAGAGATGGTATCTGATATAAGCATAGAGACATCAAATACTGCCCAAGGCTAATGCTAAGTGTATATTGAATCTAGCTTGATATACTTACTGAGGGCTCCAGGAGTGTTTGAGAGCTCCCAGATCTGGTTCTACTTGCTGGCTGCAGTCATTCTATGCCATTTGTGGAAGCACACTGTGTGTATGGAAGACGTTCACCTCCTTCATCCTGTTTTCACCAGAGGGAGGCCCATGTGTCAGAACCGAATGTAATTTACTCTAACAGGTCCTTGAATCACCCTGAAATGTGGAATGTGCTGCTAATGTACCCACTTTTCCATTCAGGTGTAAATGAGAGGAATATTTTCAGACACATATTAGGAACAAAGAAAAGAGGTAAATTTAATCTTCCTAGCCCTGTTTATCCATTTATCCACTAATTAAGATGTGATTGTCAAGTAGAAACATAACTGATCAATTGTTAGTTTGACCAACAAGCCTTGAAGAACCATGTGGACTAGCCAAAAGTACCAGGAAACTAGGGGAAAGGTAGTTCCAGAAGGGGAAATTGCAATCACGGACCCATGGACCACCTAGCCCAATTATACCACCTACTCAAAAGAAAATGGAGAAAAGAACTGAGCATGTGTTCTAGTTTGCATGATAGATGAAGAAATCTAAACCAAACATCTAATAGAATTACAATGCATATGTATTAAGAAAATGAACATGTTAATATTAAGTGCATAAATGACCACTGATTTGTAGATTTGGGGTGCTGTCTTGGGACAGACATCCATATCTATGTAAATATGCAATAAGATACCTCTGCTCTCTATGTGTACCGGCATATTGCACACCAGGTAAATGAACCCCCAGGTTGGGGACAACAGTCCTTCAATCAAAAAATTTTGCAAAGACAGGAGAGTTACACTTTGGACAGTTCAGACATTTGTAATCAGTATGTAAGTAGATCATAGTCATTGGCTGGTAAGCATTTCATATTATTATTCTGTAAAGAAAATCCACTATTTTCTTTACAGGATTTGACTTGGAACATAGTCCTGCATTTTCTATTTGTAGTCTATAGGTTTTGTGTGTGAACATAACCATGGGAAAAAAATCATCTTGCCTAATTAATTATTTATTGTTTTTTCTTTTGTTTCAAAAGCAAACTGCTTCCAATTTTCTACTTCCTACAGTGTGTCATGACCCATAACCAACCTGGTAAAGGGATTTGAGGCACGTCAAAGAGATGCTATATCAACCACCTCATGTATCATAAGAACCATTTTTACTATATGCTTTTTTATATTGCAGAATTTTCAGAATCCTAGCAAAAGATAACTATGCCATAAATTGTTTTTTACATGATTTTGTAAAATACTTTTAATTGATAATCAATTTCTATTAAACAAATGTGCTGTTGTATACACATCCCCTCAAGCAGTCATTTGGACTTCTGGATTCAGGACTCAGTTGAGATACACAACAGAATCCATAGGAGGTGAAGCTCCTGTCAACTAGGAGACCCCTGTTAAGTGTAATTGTATGCATTTCTTGAGCTTTTCAGGGATTTTTAATAATTCTTTAAACAGCTTTTCGGTAATTAGCACTGTTGAATGTAATTTCCTTGTATTTATACAATATCTTCAATTAACAGAGAGATCCAAAGAAATTTTTTGAAAGAGCAATACACTGGAAATTTAGAAAATATCAGATAAAGCTAAATTTGTAGTTGCATTGAAGTCTTACCTTTTACACTTTAAATTGATCTCATTACTACAGAAAAGTTAAAACATTTAATAGAATGTGACAAAAAGGTGACATTTTGGCCATGTGAATACTGTGATGATGTGTACCTTTTGAAAACAGAAGATGGTCCTCTTCTGTCTTCATAAGCAGGCAGTGATGCTTTGGTCTACGAGGGCATTGTAAGAGACCTGGCCTGAGCCAAGATATTCAATTTTGGTTGCTTTGCATAATATGATCAAGTGAAGAAATTAAATTTATTTAATATGCATTTACTACACATCTATCTGACTTTATACTCCTAAAGTGGATCTTAGAATAATGAATTGGAAGATTCACTTTTCCAATGTTAATGAAAATAGTTCTGTATTTTGCAAATGTTAATGCTGATGAAGTTGCATATTATGGATAAAATGTAATATGGATATGTGGAAAAAGTGTAATACCATGATTTTTTGCCATCTAATGAACATTGAAAGACTTGGGAATTTTTGATGCTGTAAACAAAGGAAATAAGCAGTAAAGAAAGAATAATATTTTGCTTTTGTAATAGTTAAAATCTAAACTGAATGTTAGGTTTTCATTTTTCAGATATAAGATAAAATAGTCTGGGAGATATTAACTGCATGCAGTCATCAGAAATTTCTTCTCGGAAAGGGTGGTTTCCGGGTTGTCCAGGGAGGTGGTGGAGTCACCGTCCCTGCGGGTGTTTAAGGAAAGGTTAGGTGCAGTACTGAAGGACATGGTTTAGTGGGTAATAGGTGGTGGGGGGACGGTTGGACTGGATGATCCTTGAGGTCTCTTCCAACCTTAATGATTCTATGATTCTCTGATCAGTAGTAGGTTGATAGGTGAAAAGGTATGAAAGAGTAACATATCCTCAGGAATGAGAACACGTGTTCTTGTATACTATTTGCTAGCATGCAAAGGATGTTATGGTAAGGGATACTTTAGAATCTTAACCCTCTTATATCCTTCTTATTCATGCTGTCTCCATTTCCCTCCAGTACTTCATCTTTGGTGCTGACGTTCAAACTTTTTAAAGAAAAATGGAAGGCTTTTAATTAAAAAGCAGCTGAAGATGAAAGCACTCATTTTAACTCACACTAATAATGCTCTATGAACAGCAGCCATTATTTTGTGTCTAAATCAACACTGCATAATAATTTAATGCATTCATTGATTCTTTAGTTCCTCAGCAGTACTCAGATCTTCTACATAATTTACTCTGAAATGGATAGCCAGGCTAAGAGCCGGTGGAAGTAACCTACAGAAAATGGTGTAATGGCTCTTATTCTATAATCACAAGGAATGGAAATACCTGTCCTCTTTTGAAACAGTCACAGAATCATAGAATGGTTAGGGTTGGAAGGATCATCTAGTTCCAACCCTCCCTGCCATGGGCAGGGACACCCTCCATGAGACCAGGTTGCCCAAAGCCCCATCCAACCTGGCCTTAAACACTTCCAGGGATGAGGCATCCACAGCTTCTCTGGGCAACCTGTTCCAATGCCTCACCACCCTCACAGGAAAGAATTTCTTCCTAATATCCAATCTAAATCTCCCCCCTTTTAGTTTAAACCTATTCCCCCTTGTCCTATCACTCCTTGCCCTTGTAAACCTTCTCCAGCTTTCCTGTAGGTCCCCTTTAGGTACTGGAAGGCCACAATTAGGTCTTCCCAGAGCCTTCTCTTCTCCAGGCTGAACAACCCCAGCTCCCTCAGCCTGTCCTTGTAGGAGAGGTGCTCCAGCCCCCTGATTCCTTCCTTTTTAGCTCTATATTAAAAAGCTGATAAGAAGTGGAAGCTGCAGTCTTGCCAAGAAATTGAATCATCTTGCCAAGAAATTGAATAATCTTGCCAAAATCAGTACATAGCAGATAATATTTACTATTTGCAATAGCCTAAATTTACTCCCTTTTCCTGTTAAGCTACAACTTGTTTTTCTCCTGACATCTGTAAGTGGGATGTTGTTAAAAGAAGAGGAAGGGGAAAAAAGAGCAAAATCTTCCAGCAGGAGAAGAACAATTGATAAATAAATAAATAATAAAAAAATTAAACTATGTAGAAACAGCCTGAGTGATTTTTTTATGTAGGTTTCTGGATGGTGCCCACTGCAACTGTGAAAATCATTAATCTGCTATATGCAAAGTACACTTAGTCATCAAAAAATCTTTGTCTTACACATGGCAGGAGGAGGCAGACGCATCAGTAAGGTAGAATGGGGATGTGTCTAGCCCAACAGTTCTCCATTCCACAGCTGGGAACCATCACGTGCTCCTTTTGGAGTGAGACGAAAAAGAAAATATAGTCAAATGTACCACAGTGATGCACTCAGGAGAGCCAGCAAGACACAAATAGACAGTTATTTACATCTTGTCGGACAGCCCAGAAGGACACGGTGAGTCTATTTATTAATATTAAATTCAATAGTGGAATACATTATATGCATAATCCTAAATGTTTCTTTAGTGGCTTGCTAACCATGGGCATTACTTTCTAGTGATGTCAAAAAACGTTCACAAAAAGTAGCAAATCTTTATACTTGGTACTCTGGGAAAAGAATACCTGCCTCATACATGTGCTAAGAGAAGGATTAGCAAAGCAGAAGTAGGCAGATCCTTTCTTTTGTTGTCAGAAAAGAGTCTTAGAAGAAAGCAGGATGAGGACATGAATGTTATATACTTTGGAATGAGCTTTCCTTGTATACCTTGGAATAATGCACTTGGTCTGTGAATAGTCATTCCGCAGAAGTCTGCATTGTTTAAATTGCTGCATCTCAACATTTTGTCAGATAAAAATCCATATGAGTGTACCAAAAGTTCTAGATAAAAATTACGTAAAAATCAAAGCGAGACCAACAAAACAGGCATACCATCGGTTGCTAATACATTTCTTCAGCTGTTCACTAGGCCACGGATTTTGTTTCTGTCATTTCTATTATACTATCTCCATTTCATTTTCCTTCGCACTAAGAGGATTATAGTTCCTTTCTAAAATTAATTTAATGTCTGTGGATATTTGCATTTGGTTAGGTCCAGTCAGTGAGGCTAATTTTACGTATTGATTCATGTAATTTAAGTTAAGAAGAAACCCTTAGATTATTTAGTCTGATCTCCTGTATCACTTGGGCCTCATAGTTTTCCACAGGTGTTAAACTTATTGGTTGTGTAAGAAATAAATCTTTCATTGAATAAGACATAAAATAGTGAATCCGTTTTCTTCAGTATGTTGTTCACTACTTAGTCACATTCGCAGTCACAAAATAAAGAAACAACTGCCAATTTGTAACCCATTGATTATTGTTTAAGGAGACCCTTAGGATCTTGTATTCCTTGCTTTTTATCTTTTTTTTTTTTAAACTTTAAACTGTTTCTCAGGAACTGGGGGGATGTGTATGTGGTGTAGTTATCTTCCATATGTCAACATGTTTTGAAAATATGACATTAAAAGTTGCACCTTTTCCATACCATGCTTACAAATTGCCTCCCTCATCCTATTCACTGATACCTATTTGTACAGTGAAAAAATTCTCATGCCATTTTTGTCCATTCCACATCTTGGAATTTCATGTTCATTTCTTTGGTCTGTGAGAGTTGTAAATTTATTTTAGATTCATTCCTTTCCCTCACAGTCTCCTGTCCCATAGCTGTCATGTCTTTCTAGATGTGTAAGTTTGCAACTGGCTACATTAAACATACATTTGACTCAACAAATTGTGAAATGATCCAATTTCTCTGTAAGGCTGCTCTGAACTCACAGCCATTTATTACTCTTCCAGTGTGGTCTATCCATTTTATAATTAAAAATAAGTATTATATCATATTTAGTCTAAATAATGACTGGAAACGTTGAAGGCTATTGAATCTGGGTGGAACCTTGTCCATATTCCCTGATGATTCCATCTGACAGCAGCATCTGAAAATCTGAAATGCAGCCCTATTTTTCACATCAGAACATGGGGGGCTTCTAAGTCAAATGTCTGATGTCATTACCTCTAATAATCAAACCTGTAATTTTCTCAAATAATTAAACTGAACTGTTTGACAGGATACATTTTCTAGGAAAGCATGTTGATTGCTTGAATTACATTTCTACTCTTTGTCTTATATTAATTATAGTCCTTTATGTTCATTATTTTTTTAATCCTGTATGAGTGTTATTATTTTCCCCAGGGCTGCTGTTTAGCTAACCTGCCCACAGTCATGCAGGTCACTCATCACACCCCAACTGAACGTTGCAATGTCACGCTTTATTCATCTGTATTTTCTCTGGTGTGCTGAGACTTAATTAAAATCGCTAACCGTGGGTCAGAGATGTCCTCTATCTACAGTTCCAGTAAAATGGGGTGATAATTTTAAAATGTTTTCTCCTAGTAAAGCCCTCTCAATTACAACTGGAAAAGCTTCAATATTATCAATTCAAATATAAACCAGAAAATCTTACTGCATCAGTTTGAAGAATGTTACAGTCAAGTAGTGGATTATTATTAAGTAAAATTTTTTTAGCTCAATTCTCATTTCAAAACTTGTGTTCTTGTCCTTAGCCTACCTTTTTTCTTCTCTTTTTTACTCCACAATGCTCTCAGTTTCTTTTGCTAATTTTTGTGGGTTTGCTTCCCTCTTGCTTCAGTATCTTACCTTTTGCTTTTATGTTTTGAATTGCTGCCCACACTATGTTGTGGAACAGCAACTACTTTCAGCCAGAAATGTGCCCTGGTGGTTTAAATTTTATATTTTATTAATCTTGGTAATTCGGTTCTCTTTAACCACTTACGGATGATTCTGACTGCTCAAGAATGTTGACAATGAGATCATGCCAGTGATTTGGCAACAAAAATGAGTGATACATGATTAATTTTTATTCAGTCATTCCTTCAGCATACAAAATATTTGCAATGTGTTAGGCATAATATTTTCTCTGTCAGAAAAATGTTGGCTCTAAATTTTAGAAAGACTGATGTGGTGTTACTGTACGTTGGAAGTCTTATGCAGTTGATTTTCAAATTAAAACCATTTCCCATGTAAGACAGCTTACTGGTACAGAAAAGCGAATACTTTCATGGGGAAAAAAAAAATCTATTTTCTGGTTTAATTCAATGTGATGTGACAGTATCTCCTACCACTGCCCTCCTACCAGGATGTCACCCTCAGTTAAGCAGTTCTTGATCAAAGATCCAGAAGCATAAAAAAATCCTGAGTTTGAACTTTCGCAAATTCTATACTGTAGCAACATCTGCCACAGACAGTCACTCACTTCACCTTCATCCACACTGTCTTGCCTCACGGGTTGTAAATTGCTGCTGCGACATCTCAGCCACATAGCACATCCCACCAATATGTACGTGGAAACACAGGATAAGGATAATAAAGTACACAAGTCACATCTACTCAGTCCCATTAACAGAAGTCTTTAGGAGCAAGCTAAATGTCTGTGAGGAATAACATGAGTATGGTTGATCCTGTCTTGGTGCAGAGGGATAGGCTAATGAAGCATTGAGATTGTTTCTGACCTTTGATTTTTAGTCATACCGGCTGTTTTGGAAAAGACTGACACACGCTTTTCTCTGTTCTGTCATACAAAATTAACTTAATCTTCTTGCCATCAACTATAAACCCTTCTTTTACATTTTCTATGACCAGATTACTAATCAAAATTCAGAATACACTGTGACAGGGCATGCATGAAATTGAGGGCTGCATCATGATTTATCTGCACTTGAAGTTTTTCTTTTCCTCTTTTCAGCTATGAAATGCAGAGATATACTGAGTTTTATCTGCTTAAAGTTAAGTAGACAGGTCAGATGGTCACAGAAATGCAAACTACGGTGCCCCGTGGCATTTCTGAATCAAGTGCAATACACCTCTCAGCACATTACACTCAAGGAGCTTCTGGAACAGATAAGATGAAGTGAGACTAGGTGAAGGTAATAACTAATTTATAAGCTTAACAGAAAATACTTCCATCTCGAGGGTTATGTCAGAAATCTCGAAGAGTACAAGTGAAAGGGAAAGGAAGGAACAATAAAAATAAAACCCACAAATCACAAATTCAGATCTAGGTGCAAAACGTGGCTCTTTAACCATCGTGTTTTTGCTCAGGTCTGGCACCAGCACACTGAGCTGATACAGGAAATTAAGGATTACACGAAAATCAAACAATAAGGTATCAGCCAAAACTTATCTTCACAGCATGGTAATTTGTGTAATGGCTCATAATCAGGCTTTACAGTCCTGGCATAGCTTTTCTTCTAAATAACCAGCTGGATAATCCTTAAAAAGATGTAGACAGTAAGTATATTTGACCTAACTCCTGCGTTCCTATTGTAACAGTTACACAGGTTTTAAGTATTTTCTAATAACATGCATTCACCCAGTAAGAGACTGACATGCAGGCACTACTGACCTGACTGCATCCTAATTTTTTGTTTAGACATACACAAATCTGCCCATTCAGTCCCTAATGTCTTCCCACCACCTTCACCCCCATTAAACAGCTATCTCCAGCAGGACGTGGGAAAGTTTCTGTTATCAGTGGCAGTGGCTGTGGTCTGCCTTTCACCTCCTGCAGAGCTTGGGACAATAGGCACTCCCTGGGCAGAGCTGGTGTGCTGACATGGGGCTCCTCACAAATTGCAGCGGATGGTGGGAGAAAAGGTGGCTAAGCCTCTTTGTAGAATTGATGAATGTTTATAAAAAACTTGGGGGTTTTTTTGGACCTGTTTGAGCAGAGGGATTGGACAAGATGGCCTCCAGAGGTCCCCCTCAACCTCAACCATTCTGTGATTCTTCTCCTCTGCTTGACGGTTATATGATGGGTAGAAAGTGGTTTTAGGTTGCTGTTGCTGATGGTGTGCTGCTGTCTACTTATCAGGAGTGAGCAGCTATACGGTAAGGAGAGAATCTGGAGAAGGAAGGAAAGGTAAAAAAGGGAAGACGGAGGGGAGTGGCAGTGCTGATGCTGCTTCCTGAATTCCAGGAATATTTCTGTACCTTTGTGCTAAACTGAATTAAGCAGGTATGTAGTTTGGACTGCAGCAATGAACTGAAGCTACAGGATCTTTCCTCCTGTGCTTTTATGTTCCTTAGGTTGTTTCACATTTTCTCCACTGCTGTTGTGAATTTTGAGTCTTCCACAGACAGGTAACTTCTAAGGTAGTCTAGAGTTTATATGTTGATGTGACAAAGCTAGACAATAGCTGTTTAATGAAGGACTGATATTTTTATGCTGATTGTTGCAAGTATGACTCTTGACTACCTTGCCCTGTTTATTAGCAAGTGTGCCTGTATATTTGTGTTTATACATATAAATGCTTAAGTTTTGTTCTATTTTAGACTTTACTTGCTATATTCACAATTGCTGCATATCTGAATCCCAGTACTGACTACAGCATGATTAAAATTTATGACTTTACAATTAGCTATTCACTGTGTCACTTTTCAAAGCAAAGAAACTATGTATGAAATGAACATCCCTTTCCCTTTGGAAAAAACTTTTGGCCCTTTTATTGGCTATTTATGTCAGACTTCTAGGCCTTTCGCCTTTTTCCTCTACTCTTAAGTGCTTTTTTTTGTAAGCCAAGGGTCACTCCTATCTTTAAACAAAATACTTCACCTAATATTGACTGTACATGGAAACTGAACATGAAAGTATGTAATTTCTGGGGTCACTTCCCTCAAGAAATGTAAGAATCATCCTTTTCCCAGCTCTTTGGTTTTCAGATTGTCATTTTCATTCAGTGAGGTCACAGGATGAAATCTCCTTTGTTGAAAGCCTGCGTATCGATCATAGTTATGTCTCTGCAGATGCACCATTTTATTGCCTTGTTCTGACATTTCCCACTGCTTCTTGAGCTGTGTTTTGTCAGCTTACTGCCTTAGGTGCTTACCTTCAACGACAGCAATATTCCATCGATGGCAAAGGAAATAATCCATCAGTTTAAGCAATGATCATGAAAATATCACACATAAGTAAAATCAACATAAACAGGTGCAGATGAATCATGAATGTCTCTGGTCAGGTTATGACATGATGAAACATATTCTGTGAAGTGCAAGTGCCATTGCACAAGGGTATTATTAATGCAAGTAGATGAAAATGGGTATTTCTGAGAATGACAAATGGTCTATAGCTCTTTCAGGCAATTCTTGTCCTTATTACCCAACAGCTACTACACCAATGCTTTTCTAAGAAAAAAGGGAATTGATTTTAACTTCAACTCAGTAATTTTTGCCAATTTTCTAACCACTTCAACTAAATAAAGCTTAGAGGTCTTTACATGGCTGAAATTACTTGTCTGAATGTTCTTTTTTGTTTGGGGGGTGGGGCAGTGTTAGGCTGGTTTGTGTGGTTTTCCTAAAAAAATTGAACTACTTAAATTCTAACAGATTTTGTTGAATGGGGACAGACCAAAAATGCATATAGCAAACCATGATGGGGGATACTCAAAGTGTGTCATCATATACATTTCCCTACTCAGAGAGGCAGGCTTTATATATAGTTGGGCAAAAAGTTTGACACTTAAGTGGATCAGACCACTCTTGAGACTACAGAGACATATCTGAGACTGAATGGATTTTCAGCCTCTGCTCCCAGCTGTGGAACAGTTTGCACAGGCAGATTCATTATTCTTAAGTCACTACAGGTCAATAAAAGCCAATTTCGGTCAAGCAGTATCAATTTTCTGCGTTGGAAGGGTATTGTTAGGTAAATTATTCAGTCATTTGTTTCTCTGAGTCTACTCTAAGCCTCACTCCTCTGAAGGAGAAGGCATGTGCAAGGAACTGAAGGAAAAACAAGAGAAAATAACCTGTTGTGAAAATCATAATTTTACACATAGAATAATTCCAATAGACTGATCTTGTAAACCAGCAAATCTTCAATATGTTCAAAGGAACATACTCTTCACTGGATTTTGCTGTGAGACAATGGTTGATCTGAATTTTCAGAGCAACCTGTGGTGAGGCAAGTGATAAATGCTGATTTTTCTAATGCTGATCTATTACTTTTTGAAGTTACATCTTCCGTGTACAAAAAATGAGACAGAAAGCTAAAGTAACCTGAATTTACCTCCTGCACAAATGAAACTGTGAAGAATGCTGAAATATGTAGTTGTGGTTAGCCTAAGAAAGCACAGAATTATTTTAGGAATTTGACAAATAACCTAAATAGTAAGACAATTTAGAAGCAACAGTAAAAACTGAAAAGTGATCAACTTCTATAAAATGAAGAAGAGTATACATAACTTTCTACCCCTGTTGCTTTATGTAACATGTTTGAGAAAAAAAAAAAGAAAAAAAGAAAATAAAAAGGTAAAGCAAAAGAAAGAAGCTACATAAAGTCTGCTGTCTCTTAAGATACTGTTTTTTCAAGATTGACCTCTGGCAAGCCGCAGTAACTGTTCTTTGTGTCTCTGAATATCCATCTGTATTACTTGCACACAGAGAAGTGTTTTACTCTCTTAGTGTTTCCAGTCACATGAAGTGAATAAGCAGACGAGGCAACTGAGAATTTGAAAGATGCAAACTCTGACCTGGTATTGGTCTTTTTAAGGGGCACCTTGAGAAGTTCTGGGCTGTTTTGTTCTCTGACTGAAAAATTTGTGTGCTAGGAAAAGGCACTTCTCCCCTGAGTGTCAGAAAACCTCCTAGATGTAGACTACAGATCATGCCAGCACTCTACCTGAGCTGCTGGGAGAAACAGGCAAAACCAGATCGTTGGATTAGGTTGCTGTGTAGAGACTCAGTAGGAGTCTGCCCACATGCTCATTCAGGATAGGTCAAAGCCCATGCAGATGTTTGTTCTTACCGTGGGCTTAAACCAAGCATCGTCCTCTGGAAGGAGAAAAGCTCAGGCTCTTGGTGCGTGACTTGCCTTTGGCTGGCCCTCTGTGGGCTGTGAGCCAGCACTGATGGGGCAGAGTGCTCTTCAGCTGGGCTCACGAGCTTGTATCCTGAGCATAGCCCCAAGCCTAGGTGGACATTTCAAATCGGACCTATAACAAGCCAGTTATGTGGAATGAGAATATGCTGGCATGAGAGCTCAGCAGGTTTGAGCCTTCTCTTAAGGTACCTTTCACTCACCTTGTAGGGCACATACAACTTTAGGGAGAGAGACGAGCAACAAAAAGGCTGAGGACATCATATCGAATTATACTATGAGTACATCAGTTCAAACATTGCCTCTTACAGAAGTGTAACAAGCCATAGAGAATTCAGCCATACAGAAATTATGCCTTGAACAACATCAACATGGTGTACAATAAAAATTACACTACACTGTTCATAAGGGACAGCCTTTTTACTGTTTCCTCAGTCTGTCTGGTTTTTTGCCATGCTGCTTTTTGGACCACTATACTGGAACTCATATTTCATTATCATTGCAGAGATTTGCAAATCTCTCTTTAGTAATTTAGAACCTGACAAACCCTTTTAGCTTTTTGTCCTAAATATCTGCAAACCATATAAAGCAATAAACCAGACCTGCATCTCGCTAAATTTTACTATGTTTCCGTAATTTTTAAACTGAGCATCCCAAGGGGAGTCTCTCTAATAGACTTCCAAAAAAAAACCCCAATGGTTAAAGTATCTTCTATTGATCCTGCAAAGAAGATCATCAGAGAAATACAAAGTGTTTAAAATTATTTCTGAGTAAAGAACTGCATACCATATTGCAATATAAATGATCCCCAAATAAGCAACTTTAAGAAGCAGTACAGAAAAATAACTCATTAGAGAAACTATTTTAAAATAGTTTGTTTCTTCATTGAGGGAATGTGGCATTATTGCCCTAGAATGATTTAATTCACTGTAATTATATTCTGTTTGATATCTGCAGCTGTCTTGGAAGCAGGCTTCTGCTGTGTAAATCCAAGAGATGTTACTCATCTCATTTGAAACCCCAATGTGCTCTAATTTTCAAAGGAATTATAAGCTGGTCTCTACTTACGCTTATGAATTTTTTCAGAGGAATATCAAAAGAATACACAATTTTCTGAACACTATCACTTACATAGACTCTATTCACCTCATATGTGTATATGCATAGAATATAGTATGTATTGACAATGCAGTGTTAGTAAAATGTTGTGTAGATGCATGATTGTACAGGACCAGAACATCTTTGTTTTGAAATGTTCATAGAACACATTAGTAAGAATCGGCCTTTTCTTTTGTCTTTGAGTTTCAATTTACTTTGGAACAGATGTGAAGTTGTCTCTTCAGCAACTTTTCAACACAGTCAGTAAACAGCACCGTTTTGGCTGTCATCAAAGGAGGACCAAAAGAGGATACATTTCTGCCAAAAAATTAATGTTGTATATGCATCCTTCAATCTCTTTGGCAGTAGCTGTCCATGTTACAGTGCCACATTGCATAATACACATAATCATAGAATCAGAGTCATAGAATCTTTAAAGTTAGAAGAGACCTCAAGGATCATCTAGTCCAACCATCCCCCCATCACCTATTACCCACTAAACCATGTCCATAAGTACCACATCCAACGTTTCTTTAAACACTCCTCAGGGACGGTGACTCCACCACCTCCCTGGGCAACCCATTCCAATGCCCGACCACCCTTTCCGAGAAGAAATTTCTCCTCATCTCCAACCTGAACCTCCCCTGGCGCAACTTGCAGCCGTTCCTCCTTGTCCTGTCACTAGTTATCTGCGAGAAGAGGCTGACCCCCAGCTCACCACAACTTCCTTTCAGATAGTTGTAGAGGGCAATAAGGTCTTCCCTGAGCCTCCTCTTCTCCAGACTAAACAAGCCCAGTTCCTTCAGCCGCTCCTCATAAGACCTGTGCTCCAGCCCCTTCACCAGTTTCGTTGCCCTTCTCTGGACACGCTCCAGGACCTCGATGTCTTTCTTGTAGCGAGGGGCCCCAAACTGGACACAGTACTCGAGGTGTGGCCTCACCAGGGCTGAGTACAGGGGGACGATCACCTCCCTACTCCTGCTGGCCACACTATTCCTGATACAGGCCAGGATGCCATTGGCCTTCTTGGCCACCTGGGCACACTGCTGGCTCATGTCCAGGCGAGCGTCAACCAACACCCCCAGGTCCTTTTCCTCTGTAGAGCTTTCCGGCCACCCCACCCCAAGCCTGTAGCGCTGCCTGGGGTTGTTGTGGCCAAAGTGCAGGACCCAACATTTTGCCACATTGAACCTCATCCCATCAATAATGATGATATGCAGGAATTTGTAATTACATATTGGCTCACGGACGGTCACCAGAAATGGCAATCAGCAAACACTGCTATTTATTCTGGAATAACACCATCAAATCTAGGCAAGATGGCAAAGTGAACTGACTTGGTGTCAAAAACCACAAGCCCCTGTAAAATGCATGAACAGTCAGTAAGTGATGGCTTCCTGCTGCTTTCTGCAAATTACCAATCAACAAAACAGAGCAGTTTGCTTTCTCCTTCTCTGAAGGAAAATGTTCCCTTTAGTAATCTTAGCAAGAGTTACAAATTGTCTGGGGAGAAAACAACGGAAGTCAAATTCTTTCTTCCAAATAGACCTAACTTAAAAAGGTAGAATGTGAATCAGGGATTAGAAATTTAAAGTAAATTTCATTTTATGCTTTGGAGATAGAACTTGAGCAGAATTTAGGTAATGATTCAAAAGAATTATCCACAAACTTCCACCCATAATTACTACAGGTTCTACCACATGAACTCCTTAGGTAACTATAATTCTGTTTTGATGCCACACCATCTTAACAGGACTAGGTTGCAGCTAAACTGAACATCAGGAGTCTTAAAATGGGCACCTCCCACATTAAGTCTACCAAGAAGCCAGTTCATTAGACACAGTATTAAACTATCCAGTGTTTCCTAGCTTCCTGCTCCTCTAGCTGAATGTCTTAATCTTTGGACTAACACAGTGAGAATTATCTTTACGACCCAACTTAATCCTTAACTATATTCTGCTATGGTGTCAGTAGGAAGAGTGAAAATAGTCTGCCCTGCAGTTTCCCTCCCAGTTGGCCCTGAACTATTGTATAGCCTCATCAGATAGTTGACCACAGGGGTACAACAGGCAGATTTGCCTGCTTTACCTCACTTCTGCTCCATCCTGCTATGCTAGTTGTTATGATCCCCTGTACAAGGTTCCCAAGCCTCTTCATGTACTGCGCAGTGAGTAAAGATTATTAACCCCTGAGTTTAAAGTTCAGTTTAGTGTGTAGGTTCATGGAATTAGGAGTTCTTTACTAGATGTAGCATTATACATGAAAACCAGAGAAAAAGCTGCAATGACGTTAACATATACTCCTGAATATCCTGAAATTAACTTCTAGGGACTGGAAACTTTCATTCACAAAAGAAGACATCAGAAGTTATAAAAAAATACTTGGCATCTAGAAATAAATGGTCTATTGGGAAAACAGATTAAGGCTAGAATATCTTAACTTTTACATATTTTTAATAAAAGAAGCTTCATAAATTTTAAACACATGCAACATTAATCTTCAGAGAGTGTTTCAAAACTACATTCAGGGAATGGTCTGGAAAGAAATAAAACTCAGACATTTACCAAACAGTTGTAATGTACAAAGATCTCAGGACACAAAATTAATTATATTTTTCTTTCTATTGAATTTTCAATCTGGATTTCCCTTTCTCTTAAGTAAATTGGCAGAGATTAAGAGTAAATGTAAGTATAAAAAACACATCCATTTTCAATTCCATGCAAAGCTGATAAAAGAATGTAGAAAAATATAGGGATGCAACATCTGTGAAAAAGAATGCATTAAAAAGACACTTTATCATCTTTCCTAAAATATTCGACTTCACTGTATATGAGCAATAGCAAACCCAAACTTCACTGCATATGAGCAATAGCAAAACCAGAGAAGTTTTATGTGATCGTGGAAACTTTGTGCCAACATATTAAAAAGCTGTGATATGGTAACATTATAAGGTCTTCAGGTGGAAGTTTGAACTCTAGCAGCTACAATTTTTCATCTTCTAAATCAGTGTGAAAACAACAAGCAAATTAGAAAGATTTTACTTGCTATAAAACTATTTCTACAGCACTTTATAAGCACATCTCAACAGAGAAAAATTTAAAAGTTTCAATGGAAGCCTTTCATTTTTAAGTTATGATTTTGATGATTTATCATGATAACTTTCTCCAGTTGCAAGGACCTCCTCTGTTCACCATCACTGATAGAAATTGGCCTTGAAAGGACACCATCCTGCTCTTTCAGCACCCTGGATGCCTTCCATTGGGTACCATGGACTAGTATATGTCAAATTTTTCCAAGCAATACCCAATTAGATCCCTATCCACTGCTGGTGGTTCTTCTGAAATCTTTTTCCCTAAGCATAGGGCCCTGGAAGACCTTGTTGGTGAAGACTGAAAGCAGGAATTGAGCACTTCAGCCTTATACAAGGGATCCCTGATCTCCCTATGTCCAAGGAGAGACTGAGAACTAGGACTGTTTAGCCAGGAGAAGAAACAGCTTGAAGGAATCTTATGAGTGTGTGTAAGTAGCTGTTGGGGGTGGAGGGAATAAATAAGACAGAGCCAGTCTCTCCTTAGTGGTATCCAGAGGCAGGATAAAAGGTGATGGGCACAAAGTGAAATACAAGAAATTCCATTTCAGCTGTTTTATTGTATGTTTGAACCCTGGAACAGGTTGCCCAGAGAAGTTGTGGCATTTCCTTGGAGATCTTCAAAACCTGACATGGCCCTGCACAGTCTGCTCCAGGCAATCCTGCCTTGAACTAGATGGATTTGTACTAAATTATCTATAGGGATTCCTTCTAGCCTCAACCAGTCTGAGATTCTGAGATTCTGTGACAGATACTGCTTAATAAATTCACGTTGCAAGACATGATTTCTAGAGTTTATGTGATAAAGCTATGTCTACTCATTTTCGACTCTCATTTTATATTTTTATACATTATATGAATAAGTAAACTGGAATGCCCACATGATATAATGGAAAGGTGGACCATAACTTATGCACAGTCTACCATCACCCCTTTGGTGAAAAAAAGGTCTTCCATGTAAAAGTTCATTTAAAACATTTCTTACTGTGTTGTCCCCTGAGCCACTTCATCTGTATATTTGTCCATGGTGGCAGCATTCCTCCAGACAACAGCAATACTTGATATAAGGCAGGTGGGGATTTTTATTCAGCAGATACGTAAATTTTATTTTATTGAAGACTTTACAGTACATATTTGCAGGCATATGGCTTGTACTTTTCAAATTCTCACGGCAGACAGAGAGTCTTGCTGAGCGGACTAGTCCGCTTTAATCTCGGGCTCAGCAATTTGCCAAGGATTACGTGATTTAGACTGCATTTGTAAGTAAATCAGGACCTGATGAGACCCTTTCGCTTGTATGTCACTTACAATGAGATAAAGGCAATCGAATGTCATCTCAAACTAGCTCCATATATATTTGGAAAAATACATGAAAAATCTTTGACCATCTTTTGAAAAGTAGGCTGTGGCAGTGGTAGAGGGTAGTAAACAGGATCTGCAGAACACAGAGGTGTCAGAAGAAAGTAGGTAGGAAAGATGCAGAGGCATCTGAAACAGAATTTCATTAAAATCTTTGTCACACCAGACGGAAATAAAGATGAAAATGTAAAAATAATTTGGTTTAGTTTGCAGCTCCATTACGATTCAGAAAGAAAATTAATTAATTAATTAAATGGCCTTCTTTGAAATTATTCATAAAGATAGGCAGCAGTAGACTTTGTGAAAACCACAGTTTTGGGATTATAAAAAAAAAAGTCAGTTATCAACAAACATGTTATGCACAACAGGGTAGAACTGGTGCGGGTAAAACTAACTTATTTTTGAAAAAATAAAATCATGCAAACAGATGCATAGAATCTCTAGTATTAAAGTCATCATACCATCTCCCTGCGAGGTTGTTCTTCACGGTTCATCAGCCTTTTATAGATTTATATACATACAAGATATACATAGCATAATTTTTGTTAAGGACGGTAAGCAAATTTGTCAGAAATTCGCATACAGAATTTAAACACGTCAGATGTCTGAGACTCAGAGAATGTGACTGAGAGAATAGACTTTCCAGCTGAATTGTAGCCTGGCAGAGCAGTGGGAAGCTGAGAGGTTGTATCCTGGAAGGGACAGGCATTAGCAGCCAAAGACGCTTGGCCGTATTGTTAGCTGACTTGTTCAGCGTCCTGCGATGCTGGTACCACATAAAGGCCCAACCAGCAGTTATCAATTATCAAGCACACTGTTGCTGGCAAGAGGCTGTTTGAGGAGCAGCAGTATGGATTTTTTTACGTATGACAAACTTTACAGTCCTGTCAGCACTGTTGGCTCAGCATTTGTTAGGGCAGATGAAGTGCTGTGAGAATGTTATGTGCTGAGGAATAAATGGTTCCGTATGTGTGTACATATATACTCAGCGGAGAGCAGGATGGGTTTGTAGCACAAACCGATCTGTTCTAGAGGTATAAGGTAATATACACTTGGCAATAAACGTGAAAGTAAGATACCAGTTGCAGGCTACCCCTCTGTACTCAGCTGTTCTCTAGGATTATTGCCATTTCCTATACTTGACATGCAGTTTTGACTACTAGAAATTCTGCTTGGGTCCATACTTACTTTCAGGTCTCTTCAGTGCTCCCGATTTTTTTAATTTTTTTTTAATTTAGCCAGATTTTGTCTGCTTTCTCAACCTACTCACCCATTTTCTTTGCAGACCCTCTGCACAGGGCCATTTTTATTCTGTGTTGGCACACTAGCCTGGCAAGTGTCTAGGGAGTTTTTGGCTTGCGCACAATATTACAAAGTAAGTTGTACAATAGGTTATTATGTAATTTGGCACGTGGTTCCAAATCTATGAGAAAACATATTAAGTCACATAAGTAACAAAACTTTTGCAAGGAGTTAGAAAATGCACTTGTCTGTGTGCAATTTAAATGATTTACTGGAATCAGTAGTTTATTTCTCCATGCAGTACTTTAAAGGCATATTAGCTAGTGATAAACTTGTCACAATTTGAAGTGTTTATCTGAAATATACCATATGGTACTGTTAAGTCTGTCTACCCAACTGATCCTCTCTTTGGTGTTCCTTAATAGCCTTGATTTGTGGCTCACTGTTAAAAATTCAATTTTCATTTCTTGATATTTTTTCTGAAGTGCTCAGCTTTCTGTATCACCTTAATTCTCACAGGCTAGATATCTAAAAGCAGATATTCTATATACTGTATAGGCCACACAGAAAAATGTTCATTTGCTGACTGTCATTTCATAACGTTTTTTTTTTTTCCCTCTAGGTCTAGGATCAGGAGAAATGAAGTTTTACGGTTCCTTTAGGAATCATTCAGGACACATTTAGAATGGTGATAAATTCCTTGTCTTATTCTTCTGCTGGAAAAAGTAGGTTTAAGATCAATTAAAAGTAGTGACATGGTAGAAAATTTCCAAGTTCACTGAAATACACACAATGTAGAAAGGTCCAAGAAAATTGGGATAACATTTTTGTCATTTATAACATATACATATATATGTGTCTCAACATTTACAGAAAAATGTAAACTTCTATGTATGTAAGTATTTACATTACATATATAAACACATAAAGCTATGAAAACTGAGTACATGAGTATATAGTTAGAAATCATATACATGAACACTCTTTTAGCCTCCTTGCTTTACCTTATACAAACCCCTCCTGAGTGCAAATAAAATGGAGTACCCACGAATCTTTCATGCTGTCTCCATTTATAATCATCAATGCAGAGAAAAAACTATACTATTCTGAGTGGCAAATGCAATATGCAGCTGACGATAGAGCAATGGTAAATGACCCGTCACACACAGACACATACAGCCACACATGCATTCAGCAAACTTCTAGGCTCTTAACACTGAGATAATTTTCTAATCTAATTACTTTGAGAGACAAGTAACTACAGCAGTATTTCCTGTCTTCCAATTTTTATTTCATTGGACCAGTGGGACATGGGAGCTGAAGTAGCATTTCAAATGAAGACAACACAAATGTGAATGCTACTTTAAATAATATTTTTAAGGATGTCTTCAGTTTGACAGTTCTTTTTTTTTTGGTATATATAGACAAAAGTGGTGCTTTTGGCAAGAAATATAATAGGAAAATGTCCTTTCCAGATACACAGATTTCATTGATTCAGAGTAGCGGAGAGCACTGCAGACGTGAAAGAAGACAAAACTTCAGGGGACTTGCAACTTATAAGTGTGTGAGGGAAGAGAAACTATTTGCAGTAAACACTGTTTGGTAGTGAAGACATACCAGCTGCTCACAGTGGGAAGAAAACAGACAATGGAAAAGCAGATAAAGCTAAAAAGGCTGTTAATGGAGGCAAGAATCACAGCTGGTAGTGAAAATCACAACAAAAATTATTCAACTACCAAGTAATGGAGATAAAAGCTGCAGTTTACAGTAGACTGTGATATGGGAGAGATACACAATTCACCTGCATCTGAAAATGAGCATAACTGGGCTTGATAATACATATTGGTTATTTTCTTTCTTAATAACCTGAACTCACCCAGGTAACATTTCCGTGGTATTATGAGTTTTCATCCCACAGTCCATTTGACCACATGCATACTGTTCGCCAATACGAAGGCTGAAGACAAAAGAATGCGTCAAGTGAAAAGAACACCATTTTGTGTCAAACAGCCCCACAAAATTGACTCAGATCAGGTACTGGCGACAAAATTTACTACTCATAGCACAAAAAGTCTGAGCAGCAACAGCTGTACTTAAAGCAAATTAAGCAAAGGCTGAAGAAAAGATTTTATTTTTTTCCTCTTTCCAAGTATATTCATGTTGCTTCTTCAAAATTTCTGTCTAAAGAAATATAATTTTAATTATTTTTTTAATTAATTTAATTTTGAAGAAGAGCTTTTGTCACTTCTTTAAAAATAACTGATGGAACAGAGATTGAATGTGTGGATGTGTGCCAGTGATTTTTCCTCACCTAGCACCTGGTTTAGCTGTATAGGGCATAGGAACAAAAGCAACGATGCACAGACAAAGCAGAAGTTGCTGAAGGTATGTATTACACTTAGTTGCACCAGAGAATAGTTCGTTAATTCCACATTACACTTTTTATGATCTCCTGCTTCGTTTCTCTTATTTTATTTTTTTCTTCCTGTTTTCTCTTTGGTAATGCAAATTCATTCTCTAGCCAGAGCTAAGAAGCTAAAAAGATTTAGGTCATGATTAAATGCTCCAGTACCAATGACTATCAGTAGATGCAAACCTATGAGAGAGGATTCAGTTTCTCAGTTAACTATGAGGATATCTGATTCCACAGCCTCTTTTCATTTATTTTAGACATTCAGCCAAAATCGCATAGTTCCATAGTTTTAACACCTAGGAAGTGTAAATGGACAGTTACTTGTGTCTTAAATTTGCAGTAGGCTAGCATTTGTTAGTTTGATTGGATATTAAATAATGGCATTACAGTGCATTTATTTTCTTTAAGTAATCATGAACGAGGTAGTTAGCCACGATGAGTTTGCCAATAAGTTGAAACAAGCTGAGTTATACAGAATGTTCATAGCTTAATCAGGAGCTGATAAAATGCCTATGTCTTAATCTCTTCCATGGATAAGGACAAATCAAAATCACAGTTGTGATTACTGGATACAATTTCCTCAATGAATTTATATATGCCCTGTAAAAAAATTAAATTATAAATACAACCTAATTCCTTCAAGTGGTATATGTGATTAAGATGGGAATCGGAAGCAAACACAACAGACCATCTAGATTTGTTAATCACATTTTGAAACACATAGGAGTTTCTAGGTAGCTAAATATAGCCTTCCACATGCACCCACATCAGTACAGCAGGTAGCATCTTAATACCTAGGCTACTTTTAAACTCCAGCATCATAAAAAGTTAATGAGAAAGACATGCTTAAGCCATGACTGCATATTGCTGACACTGAAAGCAGAAGAAGCAGATATGACAGCTACTTATTGTTAGAAAATATAGAGTTATCCACCTTTTCCACCCTAACTGATACCTGAGAACACTTAAAAGAAAGGCAAGGATCTGATATCTTAACCCCTCTTCAACCTAAAGAGAATATTTTTCCTCAAATTTCACTTCTTCAGGACTCCCCAGACAGCCAAATCTGGGCCAGAGAGTCCATGATGGAAGAAGGGGGTATGAGAAAAGCTGACTCCCAGGCTTCATGTGTGGGGTGCTGGAAAGATTTGGTTTAGCTTCTTAACCAGTTTCTTCATTTTACATGATACGGATGCTGAATTAAAAATCTAATGCTACTGTAAACTCACAGACCTGTTCATGTTCTGCCTTCAACAATAGCCACTTAGGTCTCTGTGAATAACATTCATAACCTGACAGATATTCAGTAACATTACCAAAGACATGAAATCTGAATAGGGTTTTCACTCTCTGCAGTCCTGAATCAAAACAAGGGTGGAGTAGGATGCATGACGGTCTGCCAATGTACAACATATTCCTGGTCCTTCCCATGTAACAAGAAATGGCTGCCAAGCCCCTTGCACTTTTTTCTTTTTCCTTATAAATGGTCACTGGATTTCTGCCATGGCAAGGATTTTTGTCTGAATTTTGGTTTTCCTGGAAAAAGCGGACATTTATGAGATGCAGTGGGAAATGCAGATGAGATGCAGATGCAGCCCTTGCTCGACCTAAGAAACTTCCAGCTGCTTTATGGGAATCAGCTAGCTTGTACCACAGTCTTGAAGATTTGGGAGTGTTCCCTGGGAACAATTCTGTTAATTAATTCCACTGTACCCTTGGTCATCAAAACAAGTCACCGGTAGCTAGAGTCTCTGGTCTGCATATGCCAAGGCATCCCAGAAAGACAAATTTTGTCCAAATTATTAATAATGGATTCACAAGAAAGATGGAGTGGATCTATTCTGCTCTTATAAGACTCCACCTGGAGCACTGTGTTCAGCTCTGGGGCCCCCAACATAAGAAGGACATGGATCTGTTGGAGTGAGTCCGGAGAAGGGCCATGAGGATGATTAGAGGGCTGGAGCACCTCTCCTATGAAGAGAAGAGCTGAGACAGTTGTGCTTATTCAGCCTGGAGAAGAGAATGCTCTGGGGAGACCTTACAGCAGCCTTTCAGTACCTAAAGGGGGCCTACAGGAAAGCTGGAGAGGGGCTGTTTACAAGGGCAGGGAGTGACAGGACAAGGGGTAATGGGTTTAAGATGAAGGAGGGGAGATTTAGCTTAGGTATTAGGAAGAAATTCTTTACTGTGAGGATGTTGAGGCACTGGAGCAACTTGTCCAGAGAAGCCCCATCCCTGGAAGTGTTCAAGACCAGGTTGGATGGGGCTTTGGTCATCCTGGTCTAGTGAAGGGTGTCCCATGGCAGGAGGGTTGGAACTAGATGATCTTTATTTCCATTCCAAACCAAACTATTCTATGATTCTGTGATCCCTGGTAGTAGTCTTTAGTATTGTGCATTGTGGTACTGGGTTACAGCAAGATAAAAGAAAAAAAAAGAGGAAAAAAAATAAAGAAGTTTTGTGCCAGCACAGATTAAAGTATATACAAAGATATTTCTTGAATTCTTTCCTCTTTCTCCCCCTTGTAGGCTATGAAAATCTTTCCTTTATAATGTAATGGTTTTGTGTCTACGTGTGTACATAGACTTTTTCTATAGTTTTCTATTCTTTTTATGTCTCAGCAGATCCCATCAAGGAAGCAGAGCACACATTTGTATTTGTTCAGAAATTCCCAAACCCTTTGCTTCATTTCCTCTTTTCCCACTGCTCTCAGCTCCCCTGTTTAGAGACTGTTCCTCAAGAGTGCCATCTAGGTCGTGTTCAATACCTACAATGATTTATCAGCAACTCTAACACCTTTATGATACAGAGGGTACATAGGAAACATACTAATGGGAGGAAAAAGAGGCGAAAGGCACAATGAAAACACCCAGAGGCTTTGGAAAAGATTCAGAAGTAAAGCTAGGCAGAAACAAATATAAATTTCTTAGAGGAAAATAACATATCTAGGAGAAAAAAAAACACAGAAAGGAAGACAGATAGATCCCAGCAAAGAGAGCCATCTCTGATATGCATGTCTGACCTTGTTTTCTGCAATCTTATGTGCAGCAGGTTCAAAAAACCACAGTGCTAATAAGCTCAGGCAAAAGAAGAAGGCTGTCTAAGTCCTTGAGTGTGAAAGAAATCTAATATCTTTATTTATAGTGCCTTTAGGTGCCTGCCAAACATATTCATTACCCCCAATAATATAGAGATAATATTTCAGCTGCGAATGTACAGTCTGCAAATTGAATGCAAGGCTCAAAGAGCTGTTGGTTGCAGACATACTTGTTAGGGTATTTGGCAAAGGAGCACTTGAGCAAAGTGCACGAGATGTCAGTCCGATAAAAATCACTTGTCCTTGAGTCAGACAAAATATGGACTTATTGCCACAACCACTGCTCAGGAAAAAAAGCTTGCAAACCGATACTGATGTTGCCAGCATAAGCTTACTGTGACAGCTTATTCTTGGTCTCAATTACCAATATGACATGGGCTCCCCGGGTTTTGCGTCTCACTAGTGTTTCCTGAGGTGTAACACGGTTGGCTAAAGACTTAAAAAATCTAGAATGAAGATGATGCTTTATATTGTCTTTGAGTGAGCTGTTGCATTGAGAAAAGTGGTAAGGCAGACAGTGGATACCAGACAAGCAGTTCCATGATGGTAGAACAGTAAGAATCGGGTGTCACAGAAAACCAGCCAGTACTGGGAGTGACAGCCATCTCCTGGTGGGGAGCCTGGGAGAAAAAAAAGCAGCTCCAAACCACAGAGGTACCACAGGAACTCACCCAGCATTGACAGACACCACTGAGGAAAGTGTTGCAACTCCTCAGGGCCAGGGAAAAGGGAAGGGACTGGGCGACCTGGGGCTTCTCAGCCAAGAGCTTCTGCAGTCATGGTGGCAGACAGGAGAAACAGAGTTTCAGAGGGTGAAACAACCTTTAATAGGACTATTGACGTTAATTTTTCACTTGGCAAGAAAGATGGTTGTTAGAGACTGCTAGTTTCAGAGACGAGCAATTCTGCTGGTTGCTTATTGCCAGCGGTGATCAACTGGAAGCTGAACAAACCATATCACTGGCAGTTGCAAAGTAACCACTAACAGCTAAAATGCTTTGAGCTTCTCTTAATCTTCCCAGCAGAATACCAGGGCATTATAGGGTTTAAATGATACCTGCTTTCTTCTTGGCCTCATTCCTTACACTAGCATCATGTCCTACCCTATAGGACTGCACCTTCAGGGAATCTTCTTTCTCTTCTGAGTCAGTCCTACCTTTTCTGGTTACACAATTTTAGGGCCAGAATCAATAATACAATTAATGCATGAATAATTTATATCCACTGAACCGTTTTTGGTCTCTCATAGGAGTTTATGAGAGCGATGATTTTATAAACTCACCTCTCAGCTTTGTGTAGCCACTCTGACACAGAGCTGGAGTCAGATTACCTATTTTTCTTTAAGCCTGTATCTTAGCTGTCTATGATCTGTCAATCAAAACTTGGTTCTGCAGACAGGTCTTATCCTTCACTAGTATTGTTGCCACATTATTTTATTTCTCACTTTCCACTCCTGAATTCAGTTCTAAAATACCTTTTTAACATCTCCTGTTATACGAAACAAAATATAGAGTGGACCAGATTGCAGTTGCATTCCTTTTGAATTTATAGCTGTTTAACTTCACTGGTTTTTGTTGAATTAGTGCTCATTTAGATTATCTTGAGTATAGCTTCACTAGTCATTATGCCAGACTTCAAGAATCTCCTCTAAAACCTCTCTCAGATATTATGGCTAAGTTAACCCACAGCAGTAGTCAGGTTAGACATCACGACTCATGTTAACAACTGACTTTTTTCCCCATCTATTTAATAGCTCATCACGTTTAAAAGCCAGGTTGCTCATTTACTTTTTACTTTTAAACCAATTCATTCTAGTAACATCTCCCTGTAAAAATAAGATAACATGCTGTAAAGATAAAAGTGTTACCAACGTGTACTTTACTGAATGTCTGCATTGTGGGGGTTCTGCATGTCATAGCTGCTGTGCTATGGAAGATGACTTGAAATAAGCTCTCTAATTGATCTGCACATCAAATGCTCTGAAAATGTAAAAGAGGGACTTAGACTGTGAGTAGCTTGGCTAGCTCACACTCTATTGTCCCTGGTCTCATTTCTTTAATACGCATGGTGATAGCGGTGGCTAAAACTCATCCGCTGCCAATCTCAATAAATCTCTAACAGAATTCTAACAAAAATTCACAACCAATTGTTGGAAAGTTTTCTTGTCTTATGTCTTTCCTGAATATAAAATCACTAACGCACTGTCAGGGTATTTTAGCATAAATATATATAGCATAATATCTGCTGGGTTGTTTGTGGTGCCCATTTTCATGAGAAACATGCCTTTTCACCATCTCTGGCTGTCACAGAAGTTCACACTGGTTATGGTGGGCGGGGGACGGGAGAGGGTTGGGAAATGGTTCCAGCGTGCTGCAGGCTTTCAGAGAACAGATGTCAGTTAGACATAAAAAAAATAAACTTGGCTCAACTGAGTTTACCTTACAGACATCCTTGGGCTATTAAAAAACCCCATCCTTGAGTCCTGTTCCCCATCACATAGAATTAGTTTGTTGTTGAATTCTTGCTTGATCTAACAGCACTGAATTTAATAGTCATACACCAGGGATGAATTCGGCCCTTGGTCTTTAAAGCAATTTTTCCCCTTGTGTGAAACAAAAACACCATATGGTGAGTCCTTGGCTTGATATCCATAGCTGAGCTTGCTATCATTCCTTTCTGATTCTGTTGGTGGAAAAGGTTAAAGCCTGCAGAGCTGGTGCAGTCAATGCCAAACCTGCAACAACAGGGGGTGAAAAAGGAGTTAACGGGAAGCTTTATCCATATGAGCCCTGCTGCTCATTCTCCAGGGGCTGCACATTATACAGGCTGAGCTGTTTACTGTTTACGGAGCGATGGAGTTGAGCCCCACAGAGAATAAGAGCAACAATCCTCTTCTTAAAACTGTTCAGTTGTTTCTGTAGCTCGGTCTGTGAGACATCCCACCTCATAAGCGCTCGGAAAAGCAGCCGTGCCTGAATAAGCTCCCCTTCACACCACCTCAGACAAAAACTTTTGCCATAGAGTACGGTCACCAGTAATATGTCAAGGAGGTAGGGAGCTCAGTGAAGTGGCTTTGTCATAGTTGACGATATAGTCATGCAAAGCCTGAGGGTCTTCACTCAAAAATTCTCCTTCTAGTGCCGAATCTGTAAACACGGACGCTGCAGTTAGCAGTCCATCAATATATCAGCTGAACTTAATTGTCCAAAGAGTTCTTGCCTTACACTGGTAAAAACCTGTGAGCAGAAGGTATTGCATGCTTGCATGTTGTAAACTAGCTGGGTTTGTCAATCTGATCATGTCAGCTTTTTAATGCCTCTCCACTAGTTTCCTCTCTAACACTGTACCTAGTCTGAACACTTTACTATGAGCTACAGAGCTGCAGCTTTGGCTTTTGCCACCTGCCTTGTAGCAGGATTAGCCCCTGCTTGGTCAGTCATGTCAACCTTTGACTTGCTGTTTGTCTCTTTTTGTCGCAAGCATCTCTCTAGTTTCTCTGCTGAGATGCATGTGGAAAATCACTTTCACATAAAAAAAGTCAGGTTGTTCCTTTCAGCAATCTATGAAGCTGTTCTAACACATTCAGAAAGGTTCCATTGTTGGCTCTCAAAATACTAAATCAAAATTGGTTTGTATTTCAAAATAGTTTTGTATGTAAAGAAACATTCAAACATCCATATATAAAAATAATAGTATTGTTTTACCCAAAGTTTTAGCAAGTACTGGATTTCTTTTGCAAATAAATTAATTAGTCTTTCAGTTGGAAATCAATCCTCTAGGAAATTTTCATGCTGTTTCCAATCATGCACTTGTCCCAGCTGAGTCCAGAAACATAGAGACAGCTCTTCAAACTTCCTGCATCATTAAGATTCACAGAGCATTTATGGCAGAAGAACCATTAAAAGATTTATTTCAGTGTTACTGGTAGAGTTGTTTTCTCTCATTTTTAATAATTGATTTTATTTTTTCCCCCTGCAGAATGAATTTATATGCTTGCAGTTTAGCACAGAGGAAAATTCACAAAGCATAGCTCAGCTGTAGAGATGCTACCTGCCCTGGATCCCTCCTCAGCTAAGGGAGAGAGGCAAACTTGTCTGGAGAGCAAATCTAGAATAGGAGCCAGTTTTAAGACATTTCAATCCTCTCCTGAAGGAACACTGTCTGCTATCTAACAAAAGGACGGGAGGTTAAAATCTCCAGTGCTAAAGATAGCCTTTGTGGACACCTCTCTCTCCTTCTGTGGCTTTTTACTGAATAACCACCTATTTTCTGTTTTACAGATTTCTGTCTCATGGGGTGCACTGAAGGGAAGAACAAGTTGTGTCAGTACTTACTTTTCCTGCCAGCCTCACTGTCAACCTGTGGTCTTCTGCTTTATTTACTGCCAACTGTTCAGACCCTGCTGAGGGCAGAAAACACATCATTTCCCAATCTGTGCCTGCGAGATGAGAGGGTGGGATTGTTCTCTTTCTACTAATCAGGATATGAGGGGCAGTGACATTAGTTATGAAAGAAAACTATAAACACATTGGTCCATACATGAGCAGGGTTTGAATGTTCAGAGCAGAGCTGCTGAGGCTGGGGAAGTAGCTGGTAAGAGTTATGGTATGAACCAGCACCATAGAGGGTGAGCTCCACACCTCAGCAGAAGGTTTCCAGGCTTTGGTGTCTGATGTGTCTCTGGCACATGTGGGTCCATTTCTGCACTTGGAGAGATGCTTCCCCCTCTTCTGTGCCCAGACTTCCCTGTCCCTTTAGCTTGTCCCTGCCCAGACCTCTTATGACCTCCCTAGAAGATATCTGTTTATAACCCTGAATGCCATACCCTCTTCTGCAGATCTTCATTCATCTCTTTGCATCCTGTCTCCTATTTTCAGCCTTTCTATCCTAGTTCCTCTCTCCCAGCATACTCCTTGCCCCTCTCTAGACCTTGTAAGGTTGCATTTCCCCTTCTTGCAGGCTGCTGTTCTTTCTCTTGGGCTCCAGCAATAGTCACATTTAAAGCATAGGAAAATGCATTCTCAGAGACCCATTGCCCACAGTAGTGATGAGTGATAATTTCAAGGAAAAGACTGTTCATCTATTTCAGAGGAAATTTGTGCAGACTCTTCTCAAGGAGGAACACTGGAAATGTGAAAGACACTAAGATTTTTTCCACAGGTTAGTAAGCTGACCATGTTTTGGTAGGCATTCAGTGAAACAGCTACTTTCCTGAGCTGAAAGCAGTGATAAATTGAAAGTCCTATTCTATTCCACATCCTTTTGGTCTCACTGTAACATGAACGTATCAGTTATTAGTCCTCACTGCCATTGTCAGAACAGGCAGAACAATTTTATATGGGAAACTTTTTTTTTTAGAAACTTTCCAAAAGAAATTCTGTCTGAAGTGCATTTGCTGACACGGAAAATTTTAGCTGCAACAGCTGAAATTTGACAAACCGATAGATAATTGAATGCAGGATCTCATAGAAAAAGTGTTATATGGCAGCCGTTTTTACACTCATATTCCTACTAGCTCCATTTGTAATGTGCCATTTGCTATATAACTACATTCCAATTATTACAGTAACGGCTGAGAAAAACATTACTCAACTTTTCATTTTTTCTTGCCATAATAAATGAAATAATTACAGTATTAAGGGTAGCAAAATTTTACATAAAATACATTGGTGATTTCTGGATATTACTATTTAAGTCTTAATGACAACATGCATAACATTATTTTGGACTGAGATCAATAGTATCCATAGTCATGATAACTTTTTAAGTTATGATGATTATTTGCCATTTTGGGTATTCAGGATCTAAGTTTTTGCTACATTTTGATTTCACGTGTACTAATGTGTAAGCACCAATGCAGAAAATTTTTGTTAGCAGGATAAAGCGAGCTATTCTTTTTAAGATAACTGTTTTGGTGGTTCAACATGAAACTACTTTCTCTGTCTCTTGACTGCTGCAACTCATAGGAAGATTATGAGTCACCAAGCAGCACAGGGACCTTTGTAAACTAAGAATAGGAAATTAGATGTGTGAGAGCTTTTCTATTTAGTGGTAGAAGCTGTTCTAAAACCAGAAGCATTGTCCAAGACTTCATATAACTATTGTAATGTATCCACAACTAGCAGAGAAAGTTTAAAGGGCTATTTAGGTAGAACAGGTTAAATAGTAAGATGTAAAACCCACGTCTATCAGAAGAATTAGCTGCTTAGCCGAAAGGGCTTGTCTCCCTGTTTCGTTTCTTTCCCGGACACAAGAAGACAACCAATACAGAGAAGATACCCTTGGAGAAGCCCTGATGATGTTCTGTTTCAATTCCCTTTCTTTTACAAATGCAAAATGGCATCCCCTGGAACTGTGGGTATGCAAAAAAGCAGGCTGGGGCTTTTCCTCTCACTGCAGAAACTACGGAGTAATCAACCGAATACTCCACTGAGCTCCTACCCATCTGCCATATGACACAATTTAATAAACTGCATTTTTTGTAATCCCCAGACAAAATTTGCACATCTGTTAGCTGCATTAACCACCTGGGCTTGTAAGAATATTTCTGAAGTATTTTAAAAATATATTAAATGTGTTTCAAAAAAGTTAGTGCATTTCTTTTAAATCGTCTGTCGGAAAAAATGCATTCTCCAAGTGTGAGTCTGTAATAGTTACAACTCAGTTTACTCACCTTCAGCTGGTCTCAAGAAATAGGATGATTTCTGGGAATCATGAGCATGGATATTTATAAGCTATAGGAAATGGGTCTAGGCAGTACCTGTTTTTTCCTGCTGTGGTAATATCTTCTCTGGTACACAGAAAGATTTCCAACTACATAGGCAAAAAAAAAAAGAAAATAAAAAAGAATGCTTACATTGCACTGTATTTTTCAGTCCTTGTAATGAACTTTAAGTTTCGTAGTGCTTACAGTTGGAGGGTAGTGCTTACTTATGATGGGAGCATAAGGTAGTTCACCTTGTACAAGCTGTTGCCTTTTCATTTTTTGGCTGGGGTGAAACACGCTACAGCCATATTTGGTTTTTGAGAAATGGGGCTCTGGGTCTATCCTTGTTAATGGTTAAAAACAGCTGAGAAGAGTGACATCTCTTTTACTGGGAAAGCAGAAAACAAGGCTTTGGATGTAAGTTAATTTATCCGAGACTAAAGCTTTGTCCTATTTGTTTTAGAATTCAACCTTCTTCCACTTGAATTAATTGAGAGAACTGGTGCAAATATTTATAAACAAACAAGAAAAAGATGAAATGCAGGCAATAAGGAGACCTGACAAGCTAAGAAATAAAGGTTAAGACAGAGTAAATTGGCTAGAATGCTTGAGACTGCTTCTAACTTAGCCCTACCTACAGCAGGCAGAAGGGGCTAAAATCAATTAAGTATTGTAACTTTCTTGTAGACTGATAGATTTTTAAAGATAGAAAAGATCATCAGGTCACCCATTCTGACCTGCATAATACAGTCCGTAAGCCATGTATTGAGTACAATAGAGTGCTTCTGAGTAAATATTTTAGTAAAATATTTTGTCTTGGTTTTAAGACAAAAAGGGGTGAAGAATTTGCCAGTCTCTTTGCTGTTTTGTCACAAATGGTTAGTCAGCTGTACCAATTAAAAAAAAAAAAAGAGGGGGAAAAAAAAGTGTCTCTATGATTTGACTTTTTCTGACTGAAACTTACAGCTACTGAATCTTATTAATCTCTTCTCTTGACAAACACATAATGCAATGGGGTGAGAAACTGGCTGAGGGGTCAGGTCCAAAGAGTTATGGTAAAGGGGCTGGCAGCCAGTCACTAGTGGGGTTCCCCAGGGCTCCATTTTAGGGCCAGTTCTTTTTAATATTTTCATAAATGATTTGGATGTAGGACTAGAAGATGTTGTGAACCAGTTTGAGGATGACACCAAATTGAGAGGAGCTGCTGATTCCATCAAGGGCGGAGAGGCCTTGCAGAGAGATCTGGACAAATTAAAGAACCGGGCAATCACCAACTGCATGAAGTCTAACAAGAGCAAGTGCCAGATTCTGCATTTGGGAAGGGACAACCCTGGCTGTACGTACAGACTGGGCGATGAGATGTTGGAGACCAGCCATGCTGAGAGGGACTTGGGGATCCTGGTCGACAGCAAGTTGAACATGAGCCAACAGTGTGCCCAGGCTGACAGGAAGGCCAACTGTACCCTGGGGTACATCCAGCACAGCATCGCCAGCTGCTCTAGGGACAAGTTTGTTCCACTCTACACTGCGCTGGTGTGGCCTCACCTTGAGCACTGTGTGCACTTTTGGGCGCCACAATATAAAGAGGACATAAAACTATTGCAGAGTGACCAGAGGCAGGCAACAAAGATGGTGAAGGGTCTAAAGGGGAAGACGTATGAAGAGAGGCTGAAGTCTCTTGGTTCGTTCAGCCTGGAGAAGAGGAGACTGAGGGGAGACCTCATGGTGGCTTACAGCTTCCTCACGAGGGGGAGCGAAGGGGCAGGCACTGATCTCCTCCCTCTGGTGACCAGCGATAGAACCCGAGGGAACGGCATGAAGCAGCGACAGGGGAGGGTCAGGTTGGAGATCAGGAAAAGATTCTTCATCAAGAGGGTGGTTGGGCACTGGAACAGGTTCCCCAGAGAGGTGTTCACCACACTGAGCTTGACTGAGTTCAAGAAGCGTCTGGACAACGCTCTCAGTCATCTGCTCTGACTGGGCTGGTCCTGTGTGGAGCCAGGAGTTGGACTTGATGATCCTTATGGATGCCTTCCAACTAGGGGTATTCTATGATTCTATGATTCTCTCTCTTTCAATGTCATTCCTGTCCAGGTACAGGATACGTGTCAGTAGGCATGACTTTTATTCTTTGTCCATAAATGTACGTATTAAAACAAACTCATTTTTTTTAAATGGTCCCAATTTAGGAGAGAGATCTATATTATTCTGCAGGACCACCCTGTGCTCACCAGTAGTCAGCATTGTTTCAGTTTGTTCTGTAAGTTTTATATTTGTTTCCAAAATATTCAAATACAAAAACTGTTGAGAGGTAAAAATATAAGAAATAAAAATCTTACATGAAAGCTTGATTTTATTTTATCTTATTTCCTACAACTGTGGAAAGAGGCTATTTTGTAAAGCAAAGAAGCAGAGTCATAGGTTTGATGAGAATTCTACAGTAGAGTAAAAACTTCGTAAACTAGAAGAGCCACGTTTGATGACGGAAAGACAGAGAGATGAAGGAGTGGATGAAAGGGAAGGGAGAAACCAGTCAGAGAAAAACCTCTGTATGCCAGAGTCCTGTGTAAATTTAGGTCTTAACAATATTATTTGGTTATTGTTGACTAGAATGTTGAACTTAAAAATACTGGAATAAGTCCAGTCTCATCTTACACATGATGGAATTTTGGCATTTTTGGATGATGAAGAGTACTGACATTTCACCACTATAGCCTGGGGACGTTCTCTGTGATCTGAAATTTATGGCCATTTTACAGCCTCTTCCTCGTGCTGCATGATGCCTTGTAGTAGGACATAACTTGTCCTACTGGCATTACCAGAGAATTACCCAAGTTTCCTAAACTGGTGTGTACATTCTCTCTTTAACATGTGCAGCAATACTAACAGACACACTATACACCTCTCACGCACAGCAGAGCACCTGTAGATTACAGCAGAATATCCACTGGCTTTTGTATTTTGTGGTATATAGGTCAGTACTTTTTTTACTGAGAAATAGTATTTTTGTTTCTGAGGGATCAACAGAGTGCAGGGTCACTTTACTCTTTCTTCAGTTCATTGAATGTGAAGAAATAACAAGGAGTTTCTACTTGATTTCATTGCAATATTATTTTCTTGGATAGCTTCCTGGGGAAGTTAAATTTTATCTTTATTACATACAGTACACAGTTTCCACAAGGGGTAAATTATTATTAATAGCAGATCTTCCACATTTAATGAGCACCTGCTATGCAGAGTGGGTCAGTGTTTTTGATGAAACATTACGAAACACTTATTATAATTAGTGTAATTAGGCCTTTCGAATAGCTGCCCTATCTGTAGAAAATCAGATTCTCAAACTTACTTTGCAGGTGGTTCTAATACCCGCTGATTTAGACGAGTTTCCGGCTGTTTGGGCAACATTTATTAAATTCTCAGTTTTTCTGGAGAAGTGCTTAGCAGTAGTGGTTATAACCATACAAAAAATATTCATACTTGATTAGGCCAGTTGCCCATTTAGACTTCTGTCCTGTCTTTGACAGCGGCTTGTACCAAATGATTCGAGAGGAAATGTGAGAGGTTGTCCCCTAGACAAGTACAAATCATTGTCCTTAACTGAAAATTTCTCTTTAACAGTCCGCAACTGGATGCAACGCAGGCATGTGTATCATTTCTAAAATGGGTGTTCTTGTCTAATCTAGCTTTCTGCTTGCTTCTTTTCTTGTGAAAAGGATGAGTTCAAACATGTATTAAGTAGACCAGCACTGGGACATGCTTTTCTTTACAGGCGCCAGGCTGCTGCAGTTCGGACATGGTCACTGAGCTATACTGTGCGTCTTTCCCACCCCATCTTCAGCTCGCCTCATTTACTGAGGCTGTCGGTTCTGCATGGAACACAGCAGAAAGATCACCCTTTATCTACAAACTCTATCATGTAGCAAAAATAATTAACAAGAAGATCCCTTTTAAGTTACATAAAAATTGGATTACTGAGCTCATTACATTTATTTATTTATTTCTGAGGGTTATTTTCATCAATATTGGCTCCTTCCATGCAACAGCTTTGATTTTGTCAAAGGTTTTTCTTTAAACCAAATTAACTTATACCAAATGTTTCTGGTAAGAAGGCAATATTACCCCAATCTGAAATTATTTACTTTACCTCTGAAATATTAGAATGTTCTTTGAAATGCTCAACTCAAACTTTTTAATAGGAATTTTTAAACTGTTAATTCTGCATAAAATATTCATTTTTTTTATTAAATACTTGTAATGAGTTCTGAGAACTGGCTGCCTATATGTGCTTGTTGAACTGCAATAAAAGTTTTAGTATGTTTCCATTTAGTCAAATAACATCCTTGAAATGTAACTTTGGAACCATAAAAATTACAAAATAATTTGTCTGCTGAATACTGGTTAATTAGTTTATATAGCAGATTAAATTACCTGTAATTTCAATTTAAGTCCTTCCAGTAACATACCAGGTCACTGTAAATTATCTTAAAGAAAACATGCTGACATTTAGTTAAAGAAGTATTTGAGAGGTATTTTAACAGCATTTAATGCAACCACACTGACTTCTAGTTTCATGACCTGCCGTCAATCCATATACTATGGCTAGTACTTTTTTAAAAGCCCCAAATCTTGTAAATAAGTAACAGTTCTATTGCTGAAAGAAGTTTATTACATCTGTTGGTTTACATTGCATCAAGATTCTTTCTCTTTTACAAACCTCACTTCTTCATTTTTGCTTGAGCAGGAAAAAGTAGCGAAACTGTTTTGCACAGAGTGTGATACATAAAACTGTGTGATTGCTATGGGCAAGTTGATCGTTGACTTTGAAATTCAGTTTGACTAATTTTTCCATGCACATTATGCAAGGTTATTTTCAGATTTGGCAAACGTTTTAGCATGAGAAAATATTGGAAAGTTATCAACACAAACATTGAAAATGTGTTTGTAAATATGAATGGATTCCTGTCTTATATTCGCAGAGAATTCAGTCAGCTTCAAAAACATAAACACTTAAAAGGAAGAAAGTTTTTAAAAAGAATATTAGTAAAACATTACTGTCTGTTCATCAGTCTTTTCTGTTCACAATTTGGCTAAAGAATAGCTAAATCCGGATTAAAAGCATATTTGTAATATTGGTATCTTGCAGATTATAGTGTAATTCATGTAGACATTTTGCATATGACAACATAAAAAAAATTATATTAAGCATCATTTTTCCTTTCACATATAGTGACTCAGGGAAAGCAGTCTTTTTAGCAGGGTCAAAAAGCACTGCAGGCAGGATGCCAGCTCAGAATGAATCATTACATTTACAGTTTGTGGAAATCAGTTCAGTTTCCAAATTAAAAAAAATGCTAGTGTTCCTAATGACTCTGGCATTGCCTTCCTTTATATCTCTCAGGTTCAAAGCACAGCAAATGAAGCAAACGGATCTTCCCCCCCACCTTCCCAAATCCCCATCATCGGTTCTTAATTATCTTCTGCAAAATGATGGTCAAAATGTTTCATATATTGCTGATATGACTTGGAAAAAACCTAATAAACAAAAGAGTCCTTTGATCAGAGACTCCTCTTGAAGAGAAGATGCAGTGTATTTGGAGGTTAATAATCTTGGAGTGCTTCACTACTTTAGATCTGCTACTTTAAAGTTGTCAAAATGTTTTCAATTTCAGAAGCCATGACTTCAGAGAAGCAGCTCTTATTGTCACAATGATCCATGACCTACTTTCAAACAGATTTTCTTCTTCTCTTTCTCTCTCTGCCTCTCTTTTCCTTCTTTTTCTTTCCCTTTATCTCTTTCCCTTCCCTTCCCTTCTTTTAATTTTACTTTATTTTCATTTTACTTTATTTTACTTTATTCTCTGCCTTGAGATAGCTTAAGGAAAAAAATCACATTGGTGCCAAAAGAAGTGAACCTGCTGGCCAACACAAGTACTTTGGCCCTGGTCTGAGAGCACCAGAAGACTAGTGCTACCAGAATAACCTGAGTTACAACTACACAAACAGCATAAAAATAGTGTAAGTTATACATATTTTGTGTACAGCTGTATTCTGTGACAGGTAATCAGACCAGCAATGAAAACAAGGTTTCTCTCCTCAGCTCCTTTTCCTTCACTGTACTGGCCTTAACCTAGCGTGGGAATTGTCCTGAGAACATGTATGTAGCCATTTGCATCAAAATAGGGTAGTTCCAAAGTTCAAGAACCTAAGGCATGCTTTTTCTTTCAAATGAGTTGTTCAGGCATAGATTACTTTTCAGGGGTCAGAAACAGCATTGGAGATTGCTTTTATATACTATTTTCAAGTTACACCTGCTCACCATGAGGCAAGATGTCAAAAAATAATGAAGCAACAATATACATATTGAAGTTGCAAGACGGGAAATGGGAGTCACATCAAAGGTCTCTGAAGGATGAAACTTAGAAACAAATGAATTTCTGACGTTGAAGAGTGAATAGTCTATCTTTGAAATCCTTTCTGCAGTCATTGGAGCATGCTTAATGGGTTTTCTGTTTCTCTTTTTTCTTCTTCATCGTCTTTTTTTAAACATCTCATATGACAGAATTAGGTATTACAAACAAACACAAAACGCAGTCCAGCTACTGCTGTATATTTTCCACAAAGCAAAAAAAAAAAAATGTAATTACACTGGTATCTTGATCACAGGTGAACATACAGATGTAGGCATTTGATGTATTTACTGACCTCAGTGTGTGTTCTGGCAAGTAAGCTTGAAAGCTGGCTGGACCGAACCACAGAAAGACTGCCATTTCCCCTGTTAGTCTCTGAAAACTTATGCTGTGGTGGTGTGTTTCAGCTGTACGTTCCCAGATTTGTTGCCTTCTGGGAAGTGCAGTTCTCCACATTTCTTGCCTTTAGATCCTTATACATAATTCAGACACAGTGATGCAAATTACTGCCTGCAATTGCAAAAGGGGTTAGTCCAGCCTACTAGGGAGTTAATTGACATTGTTCAGAATATTCTCACGTTGGGCTGCTGTAGCACACGTGATAGGCGCTGTCACCATCAAAAGCAGGGAGCCAGGTGTCTGACATGAGAACCTCTAACTGGCATCACAGCTACCGTTAGGCTGGCAGGCTGACACAGTCCAAGTGATCAAATACGTGTAGCTGAATAGGTACTAGAGCTGAGAGAAACGGCCCGCTACCGTGACCCAGTTCACTGAACCTGGTGGAGATATGCTGATTTACTTCAGGTGAGGGCTCGGGACGATCAATGAGCTTCCGCACTTTGAAGACTGTTGAACTTTTATCTCATCACATCACAGGGCATGCTCCTTTCATTTTCAACATAGTGCTTTAGAGACTGCTCTCTTTAGATACTGTAAATGTTGACCTGCTCTGGAAATATCCCTCTCTTCTGTTATTTTTTGGTTTCGAATGTCACAAGATTGTAGACGAAACCTTGACAAAGTGTCTCTTTTCAGCCTGCATTAATTCATTGAAATTCTACTCATAGTTAATGTAAAAGGCAAAATATTTCCTGTGAAGCTCTGGTCAATTAACTTTTCAAAGTTCTTAAATCATTTTTCACCAGAAACATTAATGCTTATAGTAATGAAAATTGCTTCCCAAATCCACAGAGTGTTGAAAGTCTTTGGAAAATAAGATATAATACAGAATATTAGAAAAGTAAATATAGAAATGAGCTTATTTCCTTACTGAAAAGTCAGGCCTGCGAGTCAAAGTGAATTTAGATAATTGTTTTTCAATTTTAAACAGACTTGCAAGAAAGACTATTGTTTCCTTTGACATAGTAAAACAATTTTGAGAACAGGCAATCTTATTTGAAATGACTGTGTAGGTGTCGTGCTTAGCTAATCATGAAATGTCATTTTCAAAAATATTAATGTATTCCTCTTAGAATGGGAAGCAAAGTAATGTACTTTGTAAATGAGATCAGCATTCTTTAAGTCTAGAGAAATACTAGGCCTACCAACTTAAGACTAGAGAAATACTAAACTAGAAATATGGTGCACTGGCTGCACCATAATACCGATTCCTGTCTTCTAGTAAGAAAAGCTGTCATGTTTCCTCCTATAAATCACTTGCAGGCTGAGGACTGATATAACGAACAAACAATAAAAACCACAATCAACCCTCACAAACAACACTGATGCAAAGAAAGAACAAAAAGTTAGCAGATTATAGAAATTTAACTGCAACAGTGGAACTGAACTTCCAAGTTGTGGTGTACATCCTAAGAAATTATTCTTGTATTCACATCTTCCGCAAGTCAACGGGAGAGCAGGATGTGTAGTACTCCTCACAGAAGTTCAGAAGCCTGCAACGTCACATTGCGAGGGTCTTCGATCAGCTCTTAGAGTGAACAAAATTAAAAGATTCTGAACCTGTTGTATAAATCTAATCAAGTAGCACAGCTCTTCCTATTGCACCAAGAAGTTTATTCTAAAGCAGAGTTATGGAGTTACTGCTATTTCAAAAGACCTATAAATCCCCCACAAGTGAGATATGCAGCCCCACCCACTAAGAATACTTTCATTTTGGACTTCAAGCAATTTTGCCATTTTCTATTTTTTGCAAAGTTCTCTTCATAGGCATAAAATTAAATTTTCACCATCATTTAAGGATTAGTGAATGTGGAATCCTGGAACAGAAAAGGTAAAATCTCTCAGGCTTCATTTAGTTTATTTTCTGGAGCAGTTATTTATGCAACAATGTCAATCTTTCATAATTCAAGCATGAACTTGTCAAAAAAACTATTTCCACTTCTTAGTGGTACAGTGAATTTTTTGACATACATATTGGTGATAGACTGAGCCTATAAACTATTTGGAAAAGTTTTAGAGGGTTGAAAAATAAGGAAATTTTTCCAGACCAGCAAACTGCTTAGTGTAACCTTCTCATAAACCGAGAGCTGCCAAAGCACACATTAATTTTTCCAGGTTCGTTTCATATCCATTTTCCCCTGTTTGCACTTTTGTACAATAAATTGCACTGTCAAAGCATGTTATATTTTACTGCTTTTAGCTTTTAGGCTGAGATAATAGAACAACTATATTTTTTTTAGAAATGATAGGCATATAATATTTTCTGATGAAATGCAACAAGCATCTATGGAGTAACTAACAATAAAGATGGGCCAAAATTCATTTTCCTTGTTGCCTGGAAGTGTTATTTATAATGACAGGGCTCGTGCTAATGCCCAGCATACAAAGTATACTCACTCAGGAAGAAAGCAAGGAGCACATATCCAAAATTTCCCCAAAGTAAAATCTCTTCTGGTAACATTGCAGAATTTTGCCTACAATAGCTTTTATGATACTTAAAAACAACATTTCACTCAGCATTATAACTCCTGATGTATTCTGCAGTGACTCAGAGAAACTGGGCAAAGTAACGCAATTATAATGGAATAAAGACAGATTTTTGATCAATAACTCTTTAATAATCATGCATAAAATTTTAGAGAAATGGAGTGACGCAGCTTTAATTGTTGGTGGTTTGGGACTAATATTGTCCATTATTATACATGCCTGCAAGAGTCCCAATCTGTTCTTACTTGTTACTGTTCCATTTTTTTAACACTTCAGCGTTCATAACAATCACAACGGTGGAAACAATAAGTGGATGAATCTGGAAGTGTTCAGTATGACTCACTTGACCTATCAGCTTTCTAATTCAAAGATTTATTTTTTTCTTCCCTGCATCCTGGATTTTCTACCCAGTTCCTCTATTTTTGGATCATCGTGCATTTTATTTTTTCAGACGTGGCATTTTATTTCAATATTGGCTATGAAAGGAAAGGCAATCTCCATTTGGTCTAAGTACCGCTTCTAATGTCCTCCCAATGTGTTAGTAAGTGTGGAAAAAAGGTGAGTATTAACAGACACTGAAATAACATGCTTTAGTTCTCTTGAAACAGAGCTCTGCTACTGTGATTGAAAGTTAAATATGTTTTTTGATTGTTCATATGCTTTTGCCTTAAGGCCAATGTTAATGTCCATTTCATGTTTCTTCCTTTTCAAGTGAGAACCACATGTTTTCTGGTCAGAAGCAAGACAAAGGACTCTGCTCAATCTACCTCTGGTATGCAGATTCTTTGGAAAGCATTGTGCTTTCAGTCCCTCACCTGAATATTAAATCAACCTTTGTTATTACATCTCTGCCTAAATTGTTGAATAAATTCAGTTTAATGTTGTTGGTCAGGCTTTGAGTCCCTTCTGAATTATTCAGTGACCTCATGGGTATTCTTTTAATCTACCAAAGTTAGAGTTAGTTCAAGTAAAAACAAACTCTTCATTGACAGTCAGTAACAATTGAGGAGACTAATGAATCTCACTCTGACTTTTTTTGTTAACAAGAATTGAGTGAACAGTCAAAAAAGAAATCATTGCAAGTGAACAACTCTGAGACACTGGCAGGATCAATACATATCACCACTGTGTCAGCCAGCATAGTGCCTACAGCCTGCCAGTTTCATTTATTTTTTTGTATGCTTTTTTATATACAGAATATAGAAATGTTGAGGATTTAATAAAGATATATCAAAGATGCTTCAAATTCACCCTTTTGCCTTTTCTTCTAAACACTTCATAAGTTCCTGGAAAACTCCTTTGGGTCTTCATGGAGAGCTTTTCTTCTGGCTAGTAAAAACAGCCGTATTCTAGGTAAGTCTCTCTCAATTTTAACTGCCATTTCTGCTTATTAGCTAAAAAAAAATCTCCCCTTGCCTATTCTTTATGCTGGTGCTCTTGCTTCCTGTCCAAAGATGCTTGTATTTCCTGAGAAAGATGCACCTAGGGAATGTAGCCGCACTGTTATTCATTTTCAGCTCCTCCTTTCATTTCTGTAAGAAGTTCACACTAGCAGCGTATGTGCTGTCGTTTACCTTAACAGTAGAGGATAGCAAGTGGACCTGCTCATATCTCTTGAAGGAGAATGTTTACACTTGAAACAGTCTTATCATCCATCCCAACGGCAAGCTGAGAAAATCAGAATGGCTATCTATGTATCGTAATCCCAGTGCTATTCTATACTATCTTTAATGAAGAGGTATGCTGAAGGCTGTTTTCATTTAAATTCATCCTTAAAACATTTCTGTAACAATGTTTTCCAACATGACCCTTAATTTTTTTATGTTGCATATAAATAATTGCAGTAAACATGTACATATTCGTAGGTATTTGGAATGAGACTATAGATAGTGAGGTGAGAAACACCCTCTCTGCTACCGTCGCACTTTTATCAAAAAGCTCAAACAAAAATGGTTTCTGAAAGGATAATTGCAACATACGAATTTTAACACTAATTTTCTCTCGCTGTGCTACAAAGTCTTTGAACACTTGCAAATGGTCCCCTGCCTGGTTTATTTAATCACTTCTGATCGCTTCTGATCCAGGGCTCTGTATTAAGGGATGTCCCTTCCAATTAAAAAAAAAAAAAAGCATAATTTTCCTGCTTCTAGTATCAGAATATGCATGCCTAAGCTTACCCATCTGTAGGCACCTGTGCCAGCAAAACCCAGCGACTTTTTCTTGTGTAGCAATATAGCGTCCCATGCAAACAAGAAAAAATGCATGAGCACAGCTGAATCTACATAAATTTTACATCAAAATAAGTCCTCGTGAAAATGTCGTTATGCTAATTGCCTGACTCAGTATGATATCATGTCAGAATGTAATCATCCAAATTCATCACTAGATCCAAATGTGACACCAGCTGCATATATCAGCAATTGAGTTACATGAGCCATTCATTTGGCCCAGTATGTAATTTATCTAGTATTTATGTGATCTATATAAAACTAATTTCTTCCTAGGTCAGGACACTGCTGCAATGTTGATTAATGCTTTTGTCATTTCACATATTGATTATTGTAATTCACTACTTATTGGTTCCCTCATTGCACGCTGCACAGGCTTGAGCTTATGAAAAATGCTGCTGCACGTATCCCAGTCAAATTATAAAAGTTTAATACCATCACTCTGGTTTTAATGAAACTTCACTGCCTCACTGCTCATCCATGGAATAAGTACAGTGTTCACAATTGTCATCGTAATGTGTAACCTTTCTAAACATTTGCTGACTTATTGTGGTGAGTGACCTTTGTCTTTTGTTGAATATTAGTTTCTCGCCTGATAACTTATGGGGAGATCGCTGACAGCGGTCGGGTAGTAGACAAAAAACATGGCTTGTTTCTTTTTCAGTCCCTTATGCAACTGATTTGCTTTTCTTTCATATTGTTTTGTATTGTCATCAACTTTAACCATGCCCTCTGAAATATGATTTTTCAGGGGAAAAGAGAATTATAAAGAAGATTGATCATAGTCTTGCTAGTTGTTCATTTACTTTAAGTGATCCCACTTAACTTCTTTGAGTTATAAACTGCTAGGAAGAATTTTCCCCCTGTTTAATGATTTATTTTACTCTGAAAGCTATGCTAAATCTCTTACATTTTCTCCTAAAAAGCTGAAGACTAATCCATCCAATATATTTTAAAGTATTTCAGGAAATAAGTCCATTTAAATACTCTAATTTTCCAATGCTAGATTTTATTTTAAGGTTCATGTTTTCTCTGAGTAAGAAGTGACCACTTATTTTGGCTATTTAGTGCAATGGACACAGTATGTAAACAGACAGGCAGACAGTGAACAAAAAAAAAGTGCCATTTATTTCATAAGAGTTCTTGAAAAGAGCAGTGCTTCACTTGTCTAGAGAAAGTTGTCTTTCAATACAGGTAGACTATGTTTACTTTCAATAATGAGCACAGTTTAGGGAAGGCAGATGTTTAATGAAAAGTGTTCTTCTGTGAAGTCTACACTCTGTATGTTTATGTTACATGACATTTTATAGAACTTCAAGAAACTGCAAATTTATGGAAAAATAGAATACAGCAAATATACAGCATATGTTGCTGTTCTCCATAGCTCACACAAGGTGTTACAGAAAAAAAAGATTCCTGGGCAGAAGTAATTATTTAGCCAGAACTTCATGAGACAGTGTTTGAATGTTATCGTCTTATGCCTTTAGCATATTTTTTATTTAACCAGGCAATAATGATGTGAGGGCATTTCCTGATGATTAGCAATCAAAAGAAAGAAGGTGACAGACTCAGGTTCAGCCACTGTTAATCCCTAAATTATGTTTGAACCATCTGGTTTCTTTATTCTAAGATTAATTCCTTTTTCTTCCTGTAATTTAGTGTGGATTGACAACAGTGAAGATTAAAATCTCCCTTTTTATCCAGAGACTTATTTTCAGACAACCACACTTCTGTAGACAGAAGAAAAGACCATTAGGCAAAACAAAATATCTAATATATGGTGAGATTACCCTTGTTTTCCTTGACTTTCTATGTAGTCTTGTTTAGGCTGTAAAAAAAGTCTGAATTTATCAGATTAGCTTTTGCAGTTGAAAGACTAGAGAGTCCTTGCTGGCACTAATCCAAATCTTTTTTTGTACAGTTGATATAATTCCTTTGGACTACTTTTCCTGGATTTACAAAGAAACGGCAGCATAGGTAAATATTTCGTGTAGGTGGAATGGGAAAAACGATAACAATTTGTTCAGTCATCATCATATATTTGAGACTACTCTTCAATAAACAGAGCACGGAACTTAGAAAATGTATGCCATTATACCTGTGGAATAGTATATAGACTGCTAACAATATTGGCAAAAGCAAAACACATTTCAAACAGTAGTATAAGCTTAGTAGTACTGTTTATTTTCAAGATCAACCAGAAAGAATCAATACGCTATAGTAATTGCTTCCATAATTTATAAACAGAAAGTAGAAAAGCTAGCTTAACCAATAAGGAAAGCTGGGAAGAGCACAAAGAGAGGGTACCCTGACAGTCCCAGCAGGGTAGCTGCCTTGATGGACTTCTGATATCATCATAGGTGTGAATCAACCTCCTATGCAGAGTCAGATAGGCAACAGAGAAAGTTGATAAGTAAGAAACTGAATTCTTCATGCAGTTTTCATACCTGCACTGCCCTTACTTAACCTGAATTACTTTCAGAAGACCCATCCCTATGGGTGGGGAGGCCCTGATGAGGTTCCCCTTCCAACTAATCGATCTGGTCAGGAAGCTCTTCGCAGAACATTATCATTAAAATAACAGGGGAGCACTCGCTAAGGCATCATGTTCTTACTGCAAAAGCTTTTTTTTTGTGGAGTAAAATTGCATGTTGTCATTTTGAAATGTTTCCCAAACATTCTGTAAAATGGAGTGTTTCAAAATGCATTTGAGAATAAAAGTTCAATAAAAATTTTTCAACGGACTGACCAAATGTTCTTTTAGTAATTTCATTTTCTGGGAAATACTAAAATTTCTGCTTTTGAGCAAAAACAGATACTTAAATCACAGGAAAATAAAATGGAAGTTCTCACCTACCTCTGTTTAACCTAATGTTCTTCCTGAAGAACGCTGATGAAATGTGTGCCTTGGCGAAATCTTCAGGGACTGTCATTAAAAATGTGTAAAACAAAATGTGTTTTGACAGGATTAATAGATATGCACATTCATCTGAAACAATAAACTAAGTTTTGGTTAAATCTAACCCCATTCTGGTATTACTTTGATTGGAAAAAAAAAAAAGGAAATGAAACATGGTAAAGGCTAAAATCTGTATGAGAAAATAAAAGCTCTGTATATTTTGTTTCTCTCAATATTTTCAAGTTGTTTGGGGTTTTGTTTTACTTTTTTTTTTTAAATAACCTTAAATGAAGAGAAGACTTTACTCTTGAATAATATGTAAATACATAAAACATGCTCAGGAAACTCAAAAGAACATCACATGATTTGTTTTTGCAGAAGATTATGACTCTCATAAGTGATGATCTGAATCTCTGTAAAACTTAGACGTCAAACTTGGCTGTATTCGAATAATTCAGTTAGACGTAAATTCGGAATTGTGAAGTAGCGTATGCTATTTGCTTAAACAGTTTAAATGTGAAAAAAGATTATGAAAAATCCATCTACACTGTAGCTCAAAACAAGTACCAATTAATCCTTAACTGATCACAGCCATGTTCTTAATTGTTCTCATATTTTTTGCATATTTTTTCCTGAATTTTAATGCACTAATAAGCCATTTCTCCCAAGAAAAGAATCCAGCGCTAAAAATGGACAAAGACGTAACATGCAGACTTTGATCTAAAGGTGGAATGCCAAAAAGGCAAATCCGTGTTGAAGGTTTTGCCTGTCTGTACTAGAAACACTACTGTTAGAAAACTGAGTAAAAATTGGATAAATTCATAGATTCATAAACTCAAAATAAAAAGAATTGGATAGAATTATAAAATATCAGGTTGGAAGGAACCTCAAGGATCATCTGGTCCAAACTTTCAATTTAATCTTTATAAAGGTAGATTTTATAAAACTAGATTTCAGTGCCATTTAAACATATTGTGCAATATGATTTATTGGGTGAAAAGGATGAAATTCAGGAACTTTCATTGCTCAAAATCAGATTTTCCACAATACTGGAGGAGGATAGGCTAGTAAGAAATTGTGCTCATCACAGCAACTACACAAACAGAAACATGATCATATATTGTAGGCCATCACTTTATGTGAGAAGGGCAACAAAGCTGGTGAAGGGTCTGGAGCACAAGTCTTACAAGGAACAGTTGAGGGAACTGGGGTGGTTTAGTCTGGAGAAAAGGAGGCTGAGGGGAGACCCTATCACTCTCTGCAACTACCTGAAAGGAGGGTTGTAGTGAGGTGGGTGTTGGCCTCTTCTCCCAAGTGATAGGGCAAGGGGAAAGAGACTCAGATTGCTCCAGGGGAGGTTTAGGTTGGATATTAGGAAAAATTTCTTCACCAAAAGAGTGGTCAGACATTGGAGCAGGTTGCCAACGGAGGTGGTGGAGTCACCATCCCTGGAGGTGTTCAAAAAGTGTGTAGACATGGCACTTTAGGGACATAGTTTAGTAGACCATGACGGAGGGGTTGGAGCTAGGTGATCTTTGAGGTCTCTTCCAACCTTAACCATTCTATGATTCTATGACATGGTGGTGTTGGGTTGATGGTTGGACTTGATGATCTTAGAGGTCTTTTCCAACCTTAAAGTTTCTATGATTCTATGATACACAACCAAAGTTTACTCCACGTGGCTGCATTGCTGTACCACAACCACCCTAAGTATTGGTTAGATTCACTTTTATTGCCTTGGCTAGAGGAATGTTGACTTGTGATAAAATTCCATTAACCAAACTGTCACAGATTTCCATACTTTTAACTCTGTACTGGAAGTGTCCGGGTACCCTAGTGCTACACCCAGATAATTAGCTCTGTGGTTTTAACCTTGGTCTATAGATCCTTGCAAATCACTGTACTGCTTTGAAAGGCATCCATGAAAGGAGCCAAGAAAAGCAAGCATCTTTGAGTAGTGCAGGAATTCTTTTCAGAAGCCAATAAAAAAAAACAAAACAAGGGCAGGCAGAGAAATGATGTACAGGATCTAGCCATACAGGTGCTGGCTGTACTCCATAAAGGATACAGCCAAATTGAGATATCTGATGTATTAAAGATGTGACACTCCAGAATGCTGCTAAGAAATGGCTTCTCTAATCTGTGGAAGCAAGTAGCTGTGGAAAGAGGAATCTGAAATAAATTTAATTCTGGCACTACTGTTTCTGAAACAGAATTTGACTGCCTTATGTGGGAGTTTTTGAGGTGGGAAAAAAGCACAGGTACAGTCACTTAAGCACAGTGAGTACTGAGGTAAGGTCATGTCCTGGTTCTGCCCCAGCCGGCAGCTGAGCCCCATGCAGCCGCTCGCTCAATCCCTCCGTTGGTGTGATGGGGAGGAGAATGAGAGCAACAACAGGGATTCCTCCTCGAGTTGAGATAATGACAGTTTATTGGGCCAGCAAACAGGGAAAGAACAACAAAGCAGTAGTCGTTATAATGGGATGTAAACAAAGGTGATAACAAGGAGAGCACTTTACTGATCAACGACTGACCCTATGGACCAGACACCAGACACTCAGTCCCCAGCCAGACTGTCCAGGAGAAGTGATGCCAATCCACCCCTTCCCAGCCAGCCCCCCTTTATGGGGACATGATGGCACATGGTATGGAACAGCGCTCGCCAGCTCGGCTCACCTGGCCTGGCTTCTTCTGAAAATTAACCCCATCCTGGCCAAAGCCAGGACAGGTCAGTACAGATATATTTGAATTAAACAGGAGGTATTAGCTTTTAGCATTGGACCACTACTCACTATTGAAAAAAAACTACAAAAACTGATCTGTTAAAGAGCACACTGAACTAACACACTGCGTATCACAGCTGGCTCATTTAGACCTTAGAAGTGTTAATCACAGAAAATGGGTCATAATTTGGGAATGACTCATTGCTGCAATTATTTTTGGTATAGCTCTTTTTATTTACAAGCAAATACATTAACAGCAAGCTTCTAGCAGCAGCATCAAATTCAACTTACAGTCCTCCAGCAAACTCCAAGGCTGTATGACTGTACACAGGGTGTCACAGTGCGACTCACAGACATTCAGCAAAACACAAAGCTTCGGTGTCAAAGCATACTGCTTCTTGGTGTAGTATGACAGTTAAAACAGGACGTGTTTTGAGTCCATGACTCCAGCAGTTGCTACATTTGGCACTCTTACCTTCATATTTGTCCTGGAAAACTTCAGGTTCTGACTGTTTTATGTTACACCCTCCCTCTATGATAGTTCCTTCACCCAAAAGTACTAATATTTTGGGATTTTAAGAACTCTGCAAGTAACCGCATAGCTAGAAAGGTAAACAGATTTCCCACACAGCAAGCTTTCCAAGCCTTCTTGTTTTTCCAGTAACAAATTTCAAAACAATCTCCAAAGCTTCATTCTGTTTCCTCATGATGTCTTGTATTACTGCTGTCCTGCCTTCTCTCCTTTACAGGATCCAGCTTGTCACATCTTGAGTGTAACGGGCTACAAGGGGATAAAAAAAACTGTAATTTTGCCCTTTGAATGGGTTTTGACAGTTCTTTTATCTCTCAGAACCTCAATCTGTCTGCAAAATAGGGGTAATGGGTTAATTTGCTTTGGGAAAAAAAAAAAAGGTGGGATGTAGTAATGGAGAGTTTTGTACAAAAATCAGTAAGCAGTCTGATATGGTTCTTACGAAGCTGTCAGCAGCTTTTCATTATCATATTTTCTCTCTAAAGCACAGTTAAGATTTTTCGTTGCCATTAGTTACACTTTAAATACAAGGTCTGGGCCAAACTAATGGTCTTAGTTACCCCACAGATCAGTCAGTGTGAATCTGCTCAAGTTATTAATGATGTTACACCAAAGCTCAAATGATGGAGGGAAAACGAATTTTGTGCCCTTAATGTTAAAGGTGACCTCTGCCATGCGTGCGCACTATGAAAATCTACAGCCCACAGGCAATTTGATTTTCTGCCTGAAAATTACTGTAGAGACTTCAGTATCTGTGAGGCAGCCTCCTTACTTTTTCTTTTTAAAATATTAGTATGAAGGGCAGAGGGAAGATATTAAAAATCAAATCAGGACTGAACTAAGAATCTGGTATTAATAGTCTTCTAGCTTGAGAAATAAGGCACAGTTCAGAGATACGGGGGCAGTTTGTGCAAGTTTGGTGGTTTCTGATGGCACGGAATCTGCTGACTGCATTTTCCATCCCATTAACCTGAGGTTCCCTAGAGGGAGAGAGAGTCTCTGGTGCTCGGGAAGTGTCAGGCACAGCTAGATCTGTCATTTGTTTGCCTGTTTGCCTTGTAAGAAAGCAAAAAGAAATTACTTCAGTTTGACTGGTGCCTTCCTCCTGCACCACCCATGGCATGTCCCCAGCAGATACTGCAGTCCCCTGTCTAGCATGTGTGGTTGGACACATGCACAAGGATATTCACCTTTGTGAGGGAAAGAGAGAGCTTGGGAGCTTGGAAAATAAATTAGAAGCAACAACATTGTGGTGCAGAAAACAAAAAAGAAATGGAGACAGAGCCTTTTCCCTCCTTCACCCTCTGCTGACCTGTACAGAATTGGTCACACCATGCGGAGGACCACGACACTTCCTATGTGGCTGAATCTCTACAGGCGTAAATAGGAGCACACATAAACACAAGAGAGCAATACATAAAACTAAAGCACAGACACACAAATGCACCTGCTAATGCAAAATCCTCTTTCAGCGTAGGGTATAACAAACAAGTTTGATTGAAAGTGGAATACTTTCCAGGAACTGCTCAGAAGCAGATGCAGGTGGCAGCATGGACTGGTTGGGGAGGCTGGTCTTTATGGTGCCTGGTAGGTCACAGAACTCCTTGGGGTGCACTCAGAGGGAAAACAGACAGGTCAGCCACTGCGGTCACTGCGAGATGCGGCTACTCAGCACTTCAGAGCAGGTCACTTATGTAATGGTCTACATGAGATTTTAGGAGCCACACTGTAGGCACCCAGATTTGAGATGCATGTATTTATACCCATTTATCATATTTCCTACATTATGCAAGCTGTTGATTTTTTTCAAAACTAGTTGTCAAAATGTATCCAAAGTAAAAAAAAGCCTCTATGCTCTCATTATGCTGCAATTCAAATGATTTATTCAAACTAGAGCTGCTGAGCATGGTTCAGTGATTCAGATGATAGTACACAAGTCCCCAAACCCACTCTTGCTTACCCTTATTCATATTTTGAGTTCATAAAGAAGGGCAAATCTCACAAACTCTGCTCAAATCTGTACCACTGAGACACAGTTCAAACTGCATTCACAATAAGTAAAATGCATCAGGAAATAATTAAAATACTTCTGGTGTAACAGAACCAAGGCTTGAAGGGCTCAGAAAAGAGGAAAGAAAGGAAACTGAGAATGTGCTGAATTGCAAAATTGTGGATGCTTCCTATAAAAAAAAGATACAGAGAGAGAATATGGAAATGTCAGGGAGCAGAAGGAACTGAACTCCAAGCAGCCATTGCCAGCTTGGGATAGAATATGTAGAAGTGACAAGCTGTTACTGGGAAGCTGTTGCTCACAAAATCAGGCACAGAGAGTTTCCAAATCAACCAAGTGTGAGATCAAAATGGGAAGGGGGAAAATGAGGCTAGGCTGAGAAAAACCAAGTGCCAGAGTTCAGAAGGCAGAAGGCTTGCAATGTAAAGCCTCAGAGGAAAAGAAGAAAGCTGAATTAGGTGAGGGAAGAAATGATAATATGGTTTTGATAAATTATCAGAATGTTAACAGCTGAAACAGAAAGGAAATTATATCGGATGTTCAAATTATATCGCTTGGCCATACAAGTCTCTGGTTGCAGGGAGTGCCTGGAACTGTCGCCGCTGCTGGAAGGTAGTGGAGACACCACCTGTGTGAGGTGTGAGCAGGTGGGTGATCTGCTTAGCATGGTGGCTGAGCTAAAAGAGGAGGTGGAAAGACTGAGGAGTATCAGGGAGTGTGAGAGGGAGATTGACTGGTGGAGCCATGCCCTGCCGTCCCTGCAAGACAGACGAGGGGAGGGTGCTCCACAAGTCATAGTGGATCCCCCAGCCCCTCCCCATCAGGCAGAAGGCAAGCACCAAAGAGACAGGGAGGAATGGAAGCAAGTCCCTGCTCGGAGAGGCAGGCGGATTTCCTCCCAGGTTGCATTGCCCTCCCTGGTGCCCTTATGCAACATGCTTGAGGCTCTGGAAGTTGAGGGA
>VWZZ01008074.1:0-28571 GCA_013399095.1 Psophia crepitans
ACCACCCCTCCTATGCTGCCTGTGTTTGCACTCACAACCTCGCTTCAATCAGCTAATCTTCTCTAACAAATCAATTTAAATATGAAACAAAGCAAAACAGATACTTTTGCATCACTACTTCAGTTAACGACTGGAGTTACATAACTGGAAACACACCTTTCTACATTTCTCAGTAAAAAATGAGCATACGTAAGATTTCTGATTGGTTCTACTCTGTGCAAAAGGAACACATACACAGGCAGGTATTAACTTCATGCAGCTGGACAATTGCTTAATTCTATTTTCTGACAGACTGCCCAGAAAAATTCAGTGGGACTCACTCTAGTTTCAACATAAAACATTTTTCCTTAATTCTCATGTGAAGGAAATTTATTCCTATGTGATGGATGAGCAGGCTTGAAGTAATCAAGCTTCAGCTACAGAAATGATGGTCAAATTCTTTTTTCTTAAAGAAGTAACCTTCTAAAAAAGTTTTAACAAATTAGGAAGTGTTTTTTTTTACTATGTGAACTAAAAAAGTAAGATCAGATACCTGTATCTATCTTCATTTTCTGAGGATGTGATCAAGACATACCCTAATTCTTACACTGAAGCAGTAGTTCTCCATTATCATCATTAAGTTACCTACATTTACCTACAAATCAGACAGCTTAGCCCTATTCCCCCAAAACCCACGCCATCATGCTTTAACATAAGCAAAAACTGCATTGCGTGGGTAGCTTCTCATTGAGGAAAATCCGGCTTTCACTTCATCATGCGTCCTCATGTTGCCATGATCTCCTGTGCTTATTAGAAAGTGCATCTGCACGCTGCAGAGAATCCCATCTTCAAAGCAAACAGATACTTCCATCACCATCCAGCCAAAGCTGCTGTTATATTGTTACTTACACAACAGAAAACAGACCTGGATAGTACTCAGCTATCATCTACTGAGAGCTATGCCTTCACATATGTGAAGATCATCAGCAGTTTAAGAGAAAGTGTTTGGTCCCAGTCATTTTCCTCTAACATACGAGAACTCTGACAAATGAGACAGCAAGTTTTAAACAGAATTCAAGGAACCCTTTTCCTTTCCACTTCTATGTAATATGATCTGTCCTGTCCTATAGCATGGACAAGGCATTAGCAGGATGAGCCCCCAGCTGCTAAAATACCTGCAGCCTCAAGCTGAAAGGTCTTTTCTGGGTCTTCTCAAATGTGATTAGTATTAGAATTGAAGAAATGAAGGGAAAAGTAACTTTCTTTTCTAAGTGGTTGGGGTTTTCAGGATTTTCAAGGTTTGGGTGTTTTTTTGTTGGGTGTTTTTTTGGTTTTTTTTTTTGTTTGGGTTTTTTTTTTACTTTGGGGGGTGTTTCATGGGTTTTCTTGGGGGTTTTTGTTTGGTGGTTTGTTTTGTGTTTTGGTTGGTTGGTTGTTTTTTTTTAATAGCCTGCCCCAGCACACCTCAACTTCCAGCTATGGAAAGAAGAGGATTTTTTAGAAACCTGGTCTTCAACCTCCTAAAAGTCCTTGCATTCCTTCAGGTCCAAGTGCCCCCACTTCACCCAAGCCAACTATCCCAGTGCCAGAGAACACTAACAGAAAACACAGCATCACAGATAAGGGAAACCAGTCATTACTGAACACTGAAAATGGAAAGCATGATTGCCATTCACAGCTCAAACCTATTAGGATTACTTCCTGAAAAACTGGTAATCTAATACTTAAGTTACACAGTCCTGTGTGTACTTAAACCTACAGGTCCAGGTAACACCTATATTCTCTCATTTGTAATTCTACACAGTACACTCAAATCAAAGCGGCTTTTCACACAGAGAGCTGGTATTTTCCACATACACATAACCAACTTCCTATGCAGATTAGCAACTACCTGGAGTTCTGAAAGTTTTATTCCTTAAAAACAAACAAGAAAAAAGCTAAATCTCTTCTACGTAATATTTTTGAACATTTATTCATTTGCTAGACCTTGTTCCTTCTGTAACTACTTTTAGCTTGATGTCTGTTTCTAGATGAACAAAAACAGAAATGTGAGCAATAAAAAGAATTTGGTACAATAGAGACATGCATTCTTCCCCCAGTTTTCCTAATTAGCTTCCTTTGCAAATTCCCAGGACTACACAGAAGAGCTGATTACGGTTCCAGGCTGAGTGGTAATTAAAGTAACTTATTAGCCGCAGAACACCAGAGGAGCATCCCAGATGCCTCTCTGAAGGAGAGCCGATGGTTAGCTAAAGCTGAAGCTTGTCCACATTGATCAGTTTTCCAGAATATTAACTTTGAAAGCATTTGGGCAGATGATAGCAGGAGAGAAAAAAACCAACTTCCTCTACACCTTCAAAGCATCTACAAGGCATCAGCAGTACAGGACTTGTTCTTGTCTTCCCAACAGTTATCCGTACACCTTACTGTCTTTTAGTAGGACTGAAGTACACATGATACCAAAGCTTTGGAGTTCTCAGTAACAAGTAAATTTGGTTTTTGTCTGAAAAGCTGACAATAATTTTATCCCCGTTCTTTGGGGGTAATCAGCATGTCACTGACAAGGTGCAGATGTTTTTTACCCCAACAACAGGAAAGCCAGGATCCAAAAAAACCCGACATCTTCAAAGCTTCTCAGAGCTTCACAGGCACTGCCTCCTGTAGTTGTGCTCAAGAATTTGAAATATAGATTAATATAAAACAAACTCACATATTGTGTATGTTAAAGAAATCCTGCAGTGAAGCTAATACCTTTCCTGTGGAATCCATAATGCTATACAAATCTTTCTGTCCTTATAAGTATAGTACAAAAAACACTATTGGAACCTTATTCTTTGCTTGAAGACAGACATACTGATAGACAATTTATTTTTAATGGCCTACTCTTCAGGTTTTCTTCCTTTCTACAGACAGTCTGAGTTTTCCCAATGGTGGTTAGAAAAAGTTTTAGGCAGCAACCCAGTAAGACCTGCTTATTTTAGCATATGGGTAAATCCAGTGACCATATCAGAGCTCTACTTCTTAAGAAATCCAGAGCAGTTTAGATGCATGATTGCCAGAATATCCCAGAACTATAGAGCTAGCACTATGTAAATACAATGAATAATGGTGCCTTTTAAAGATCATGGTGCTTAGTTACTGACTGAAGTTAAACCACGACATCTCCTTAATAAATTTTTTTTAAAACTCTGTTCAGAAATGTGTCCCTAAGAATGAAGGTCATAAAAGTCACTGAATATAAATCCAATAATATTCCTATGCTTAAGAGATTTTCCGTATAGGTTACAGAACCTTCACAGTAATGCTACCCTACAGAATAGCAAAATGAAAATTAAAAGCTAACCAAGTTTTCCAGGTCCTCACAGTTCAGTGACAAAATACAAAACATAACTGCATATAAAGCTTCCCTGCAGAAATTAAGGCAGAGTTTGGAAAGCGAAGACACTGACTGCAAACAACAAGTTACACTGAAGGTTCCGGTTTTTTGTTCCTTCTGTGGGTTTATTTTCCTCCCCAGAGTATCACACAGCACCATGGCAGCACAAACTGGTTTATCCATGGTCATGTTCATCAGATGATGAAGGATGTGAGAGACACCACTGACCAAGCAGAGAAGAGAGTAGGTCAGCTTCCACTTCTATGCTTACACCTTTATTTCAATTACAATCACTAGACACTGGCATTAAGGGTTCTTAGACTGCAGTATCAGTTTGTTGTTACCCATCTGTGTGTAATGCAGAAGGATGAATGTCAGCCCTGGCACACAAGTTCTGCAGGACACACTCATTGTGTAGCTCCATTTGTGTCACAGAAGTACTTCACAGCAAAGTATCATCTACAGGTTCAGAACTGGGTCCCTCCAATTTTGCCCTTCCACCACTGTTAAACACAACGCAATGTGATAACCAGTTCATCTCAGCTCTCCTTCCTACACCACTGAGGATGGGGGAAAATATCCCCAACATTCCTCAGCTGTAGTACCCACTGCTCTCACCTCAAGCTTCCTAGGGCCTTTGAGTCATCCCATTTCCCTTCTTCAGCTGTCCCTCTAACTGCTCTGATGCCAGGGAAAGAAATTTGTCCAGGTTAAGACCTGCACAATAAGACTTTATGGTGTTTCCAATTAAACAGAAACTGAATCCAAGAAACACACTCAAAGTAAATCTTGTGCTCAAAATATTTTCAATTGAAAAAGCTTTATTAGGAAAAGGAAAAAAAAAAACAAGTGAGCATATGTATGCATGTAGTTAAGTCTATAAGGGATAAACATTTGCAGATTATGCTAAGTTTCAAGAACTCAGCTGAATCAAGCTAGGGATTAGTCCTTTTTATTCCCAGTAGCTCTCTGAAGAGAACAGAAATGATTGATTTTTCTCCCTCAAGTGCATGATTTAGAAAAAATTTAGCTCTCAAAAACAAGCCAAGACAGTTGTTCGATCACATCTCACCTGCTGCTGCATGCCAAGGAGCAGAAGTGGGGGGAAAAAGTCACACAGGGACTGCACAAAGGGGAAAGTCTATCAATATTTAAAGGCTCTAAGCTCAACTTGGATCTCGTAAAAATTCATTTTTAGCATTAATGGATTTCAGAGGTGGAATATATTAAATATAATGTTACAGAATCGCAGTGTGAGAATCTTCTATTGATAGATTTTAGGCTAAGTTGAACAGAAGTCTTATTTCTGTTACAGGTTCAACATACAAAATAGGTATTACTATGAAGATCCAACACTGAAAAACTGGTAGTAAGTAGCCAGAAAAAACTCACCTTAGAAATAACTGCCACTGGTTTTTAATAACAAAACCTAAGAGTTTCATATTTAGACTCATATAAAATTCAGTTCTACATTAAAATGGTGATAAGATTACCTGAGAAAAACCAGGATTACTTCTGTCTGAAAACAAGACTGGTGTAATACAAAGCATTTTGACCAGTTCAGAAGCTCAACAACTTCGTGCTCCTGTTTTGGAAAAACACGTGTTATCTGAGCCAAACCATCTCAGTCACCTTCATTATTAAATAAGTCTTCATGATGTACCATGTAATCACCCATTTTCTTCACTTAAAAGACCAGCAACGATATATCAATGAGGGGTTTTTGCTTGTCTGACATGCCATAGTTCTCCATTTCTTTGTCTTTTTTTAATGTTCTGAAAGCTTGCATTAGTTTTCACTTCTGCTGAAAAACTTAGAATCCAGCTGTAAACTAAAGACAACAGTATTGCATAACCAAAGCCATCCACACATTAAATTTTTGGACCACCTACTAGATGAGGGGACAGCAGAGAAAAATTAGAACATGCAACACATCTTCCACAAAGGTTTTTATGTACCTGGGTTTAACTAGAAACTGAATAATCTAAGAATAGATACTATTTTACCTGCTGCTTTTGCTAAAACCTACCCACTTATTAGTGGTTTGTTAAGGACTCTGCATTACTCAACACAAATCAACAGTGGTTATGTTTTACAGGCTGTTTCAAGTACAAAATTTGCATTTAACACCAAAATGCTCCAAGAACACCGACGCACGCTATGTCTGAGGTACATTCTCAACTTCGCACAGGGGATGTTGTTTAACAACTGTCTCTCTTCAAACCAAATCACTCCAACAGCAGCCACGACCCCTTCCCTAGAAGCTCTGCCAGAGACATGTACAGCTGAGATTAAGCTTGTCATCTCCAACTCTGACTTATCTAAAGTTACAGGACCAGAACAGAGATGTTCTCAGGTTTTTATAACTGCAAAATTTAGGTGATGTTACTTCAAAGAAACAAGACTGCACAAATGAAAAGCATGAAAAAGATGGCAATCTTTTACATTTTTTAGAACTGTTACAGTATTAGCTCACATTTTTTGCTTATGAAAGGGAGACAGAAGAAATCAGCTAAAATCAGGTGTGGAAGATATATTGCTACGCACAGGTGGAACCCTTGTATTGTTTCTTCCCACTCCCATTCTCCCACCATAACCTTATTGTGTGCACCAAGCACTACTTAACATTAATTCACCAAGGTAAGTATTTCACCTTGAGTTCTGCAAATTACCTTCAGCTAATCTCCAAAAGTGAATCCTTAAGTGCACTGCGGTACTACAGATCAACACAGTTGAGCCCAAAATCTAGGTCTAAGGCTTCTGGTTCAAAACAAGCCATCAGCAACACAATTCCAACTCAAAATTAGAAGCAGCTGCTGTGCTCTCTGTATTCCTCAGAAGTCCTCATTCAGCTACATAACTGGAGATACCAGGTGGGAAAAGATAATACATTTTCCTTTTTTATCTAAGGATTTTAAAGTAAACCTGAAAGTTGATTAGGTATTTCTTTGCTATGTTGACAGAGGTCAGGCAAAAAGAAGGGAGGGAAGGGTTCCCTTCTGTGTCAACTCATGTTTGACCAGGGTTTCTCATTCTAGCACGTCTTTAGACCGAGCCATGTGCAACATGCATATGAAACAGCTTGATGGTGTCATCCTTGACCTCTATTTATGAGTATGGCTAACTGTTCCTATTTGAAGAACAGATCCATCTTAATGGACAGTATTCTGTAGAGTCAGAAAGTCTCCCACTCCCCCGCACTCTTTAAAAGACAGAGTCCTCAAGGGTCTTAAAATAGGCTCCACACCCCATCAATCCAACCAAAGTACCTTCTGGCATTGAGGCATGAGGAGACTCCAGTAATATTTTTATGTTTTTACATGTGACCAATGACTTTCTCCACCATCATGGGGTCTATCTGTCAATATGCCTTTGACTGGTGTTCAGTGGAGACTGTTGATTAATCTGCCAATACTTCAACACAGTAAGAGGATACAAGGTCAATACAATATTTTAAAAGTAGTTTTTGTAATTTCACTTTATCTTAATCCATATTACAAAGTCTAATACAACCTCAAGTCTTCCTAGACTGTTCAAATCCATTCCGCTTGTCAGTTTATTACCCTGTTTTTTTTAAATCTGTATCCATTTTCTCATTTGTAGTACAGCTGTTTAAGAACTTGAGTTTCTCTAGAAATTAGAAGTTAACTCTCTGGAGTTAAGATCCAGAGATGAACTTTTATTTTCTTGGGTATCACTGCAAAAATACAAAATTTCTGTATTTAGTTTTCCAGACTTGCAGTTCCTGCTTCTCAAGTAGGTAAGAGAATACCTCCAAAGAGGAGCACCACATTTACTTATGAGAAAGCTTAGAAATTATGAAACTAATTGCTTGGCCCACTATTCCACACTTGATTCTAACCACCACCTCCTAAAACAGCAGAGATGGCTGTTCATTCCTGTCTTCCTCCACACTGCCTCAGAAGACTTCAATCTGAAGCTGGGCAATGGATTCAAGGTTCAGCCAGTGGGTGAGTAGATCTGCCACCTTTTCCCTTTCATACCTTCCCTTTGATGGGATGATGAGTATTTAGCCTCTTCTGACTTAATGAATTTCTTTCCACTGGGGTCCTGTTTATCACTCCAAGTGAAGTTATGGCACTCTACAGTATTTGCAAAGTTGGCATGTGGGAAAGTGAGAAGAAATGCATTGGCCAGTGACATTTTCTCCCAGTTCACTTCCCACATTACCTTTCCTTCATACCTCTTGGCTAAAGTTTGGGGAAAACCTCGCAGCGCATACATTAAGTACAGAAAGGAATTAAAATAAACCTTCAGGTATTTTAAAATAGAGATTCACTCTATACTTTCTTGGAGTACACTAGTTCCTATCTTTGAGGATTTTCTGTACCCTATATTCTTTAGCTCTTACTGCTTTCTTTAGTTTCATTTTCTTCCTGGTAGCCATTTTCGCTTCTGTAGATTTGTGTTAAGATAAGAATAAGAAGGACAGGTTTACACTTTGTTACAATTAGTCTGACACTTAGTATATATACTGAGGCATGGGTTGTCAACCGAAGCTGTCAAACAGGCAGCTGACCCTCTGAAAGGGACTCAATGGGGGGCTAAAGAGACCTTCAGCACACCTCCCCTGAAACCCACATACGCAGTCCATCGACCGCAAGCAGATCAAGCTGAAGAGATGGTCTCACAGTAAGTTCTCCCTAAAGCAGCATTTTAACATCACATAGGATCTACTGAATCAAAACCAGCTGTCATAAGCCTCCATTTCCTCATGTTTCAAGAGAAGAATCAAAGACTTGTCTAAAAAGCAGAAGGATCTAATAGGGCTTCAGGAATGTCAAGCACATAGATAAAATTAGTTAAAATCCTTACTTTCCTAAAGCAATGAAAAACATACCAAGTTTTTAAAATAAAACACAGAAGCCTTTTTGGAGTCCAAAAATCCTACAGTAATCTATATAAGCATCCTCCTTTGTACAGCTACACAATATATATTTCAGTAAGTCTACACCAGTTTTGTAAAGATCGGACGGCGATCACGCCAGTTACCCAAAGCTCGTTCCACACATAGGACAGGGCCAAGCTGTTCCTCCTACTGAAGACAGGAAGGGAGGAAAAAAAATTTGAGAACTAGACATTTTTCTCACTTCTTGCTGCTCAAGCCCAACTTTTCATTCCAGAAAAGGCAAGTTCATTTTCACCTCTTCCTGAAAGTCCTTGAATCATTTTACCTACACTGCCCTTTGATGGTTGATGTGTTCACCCTTAGGGCATACATAATGAGCCACGTCATTAATCATTCTGCCCTCTCATGGTCCTTTCAGCCACTTAACTGAAGTCACAATTTAAAAGCAGGTGCTGAAGCCGCTAAGCACTACTCAGCACCTTCTGTGCTGCATTCACTACAGAGGTAAGAGAAATCTCTCTCACTGTATCACTGTACTGAAAACCAGAACTAGTAAAAAAGTCAGGTTAACATGGCTTGAGGACTATCTTGTCCAGCTTCCAGATGTTACTAAATACCAAGCAATATTAACTCCATTTTCTCCTTCTGATCTAGCAAGAACTTATTCTATCTTATCTTCAGTTTGCACCCACTGCTTTAGCCATGAAGAATCTTTAAGTCTTATTATTTCTGAACAGCTATCACAATAGGCACATTGTTTTTTCTGCAAATTTAGATGAGCTACTTATAATTCAGATATAAATAAAAGCCTTACTTCCAGGGGCAAAAAACTTCAGAGCTTCAAAACATGTAACATTTTTTAAAAATGAAAAAACAAAGCATAACTATTTTCCTTCTTCTGGGTTGAACTCACAATACATTCAAAACAAAGGTTTTTTCTGTATGTTATATTCCTGTAATTCTAACCAATTATATTCCTGTAATTCTAACCAACTAATCTTCCTGTCTCAGGAAACAAAGACCACCAGCTGCTCATTTTCTGCTGAGGTTCTGAATCTTTCTTCAAGCTAAGATGTCCAGGCAGTCAAGTGTGGCAGAAAGCTCATCAGAAGCGCAGTACTTTGATTCCACACAAAGGAAACAGCTCCCTTGAAGAGGGACCATGAAGTAGAAAGATAAAAGATGGCCTAAGCACTTGGGAGCCTTCAGCAAGACACTCAAATATTTGCTTGAAACAATTTATATACTCCAGTTCAGACACACTTAGCACAGTTAATTTGAAGAAAAAAGGGAAGTACTCTTATCCTACTGGAATTACCTGAAAAAGTCTAACTATACAGCAACACAAAACTTATGCAAGAGAACTAACGCAGTCTTCATTGCTGGAACCCAATAACACAGCTCCCATGAGGGTGCATTATGCTGCACAGAAACTAGTCACACAGCCTCTGGATGGGGATCATCTCCCCTTGGATTCACTAGGATCTACTGAGTTCTGGTGAGCTAGAACACTAGGCCTTGAGATGTCGCAACCTCATACAAAGAACTTGAGTCTGAGCTGAAAACACTGCCAAGGCTGCCATTAACTGCATCATACAGACACAACTGGAAAATAACTTAACAGCAATTATTTTGCCATAATAGTACTTCCCTCTTCCACCAGATTTCCAGATATCCAGTAACTCCTTTGATACTCAAAGACACAGGCTTTGCATCCTCCGCCCAGTCAAGTGGGATGAACTGCCAACTCTAAACACAAGTATCAGACACTATGATAGATCTTTTCATCTCTCCTACAAATACCTCTAATAGCAATCAGATATTCACATGATATCAAATGCTGGTATTGATGCTGAAATGGGCAACCAGAAAAAGTATCTTCTGGAAAGATTCATCTACCAGGGTATGGTTTTTCTAGTTAGTTTTTTGCTCACACTTGAGGAGCATGGCAACCACCTGCAAGCCGTTTTTAGGCCTCAAAAGCTGTAGATAGGCTCACAATGCAGCTTCCTTGGGCACAGGTTTGGTTACAGATGTTCCATGCAATGCTGAAGATAGTTTATAAGGTTGAAGTGAGATGGTGGAGTTAGTTTTTTTGTTTGTTTCAAACACATTACTCCTGTATCTACACCTTAAAGCCTAACTATATTCCTGCTGACATACTGCAGGTTTCATGAGTTCGCAGTAGAATTAAACCCACTGACCTAACGAGATTCTTGTTCTGAGACTTTAATGTGATCTGTACGGACTGTGATTGGAGGCCTCAGGAGTACATTTTGCAGAACCCACCCTTGTTTTAGCATAAATTTATCTTGCTACCCCTAAAGGCAAGGGAGAAAGCTCAACAACTTGACCTTTTGTTAGCAACACCTTCTTCTGTCAAGAATTACACCAGTTTGCTTACTTACATCTAGTGAATCCTCATTGACCAGGATGAGAGACATACTCTGTGAAATGAGTTTGCATGAGTACCCTGCAAAAGAAAAAAAGAGGACTTAACTTCTTGGAGAACAAGGTTTAGCTGAACCTTAAAAAGAACATCTATAGCTCAGATTAAAGTTTACTTTTTGAGAAGTTACTCCTGTCAGGCAGGCTACTAGAAGCATTGGTGTATAGGACACACTCCAACTTGACAGTTTTACTAGCAAAGGTTGCTTTTTTCCCCACATTTCTACATACATCACTTGAGATGTTTTAACCAATGAAAATACCATATTAACTAGATGCAGTTAATACAGGCTATAACCCTATAGCAAAGTTAAGTATTCTATACCTAAACATTATTTTTTAATCTACATGAAGGTGGAATTGCCTTCAACACCTTACAAGAACAAATCTGAACGCAGAGTTGCAGCTATGCCGCATGACTGGAAGCACACACATTGAGTCAGCTGGTGCCACCCAGTCCCCTTAACCCACACACGGGTTACATGAGGTTTTTTAACTCCCGAGAGTTTACTGTGGAAGATCCTGAGCTTCATCAAAAACTATAGATCAATAGCACACAGAGAACCCCTACCAACTCCTACAGGCATCAGATAATTGTACTGGATTGTTCCTGGTGTAGGACTGCAGCACGAAAGAAAAAGAGCAAGTTGCCACAGCCTGGAGCAACAGTCAGAAGGTAGTTCCGTACATTTGCCAAGACATCAACATCAAAGCAAAACTCTCAAGGCAAAGAAGCGCCTCATTTTTGTAATAGTACAAGTCAATGACTACAATAACACACCATCGAAGCGGCAGTTTCTCTGCCACATGACTGCCACTGACATAAGACATTCATACCCAGAATATATATACTTGGCATTTACAGTACAAAACTTAATTCCACCTCCTATTAATGGCAAGAGACAAATACAAACACAGACAAATCCCGTTGCGTTATCCTAAAAGCTCCTGCAAGTTCTCCTGGCGTTGGCAGATGCAGCTTCGTAAAGCAGCAGAGAATTCATTCATTTGAAGCACTGGTCTTTTAGTGCTGATTTAAGTTACACAGGAAAAGGAAACACAATAGAGTTATTTGGTATTTCTACTGGGCTTTTGTATAAAAATGAATCAGAGCAAGTTCAAGTAATTGCTCTCATAAAATGGGGTCTCAGGAAGTCTTTTACTTTTCTTAAATGGAGACTTGAGGCTACTGCCGCGTGAGAGTAACGTCCCAGTGATGAACCACTGCAAGGCCAAAAGCAGAACAGCGCAGTCAATGTTAAAAGATTAGGTGTGTCTCTCCATTCACAATGTCAAGAGCACAACTGAGGCATGAATTGACTTTCTGTGGGATTCTTGGTTCCTTAGGAAGGCTGTACTGGCTCACCAATTGCAACAAGTCATTTCCTCAGGGTACAGAATTGTTATAATTGGTCTCGTTTTGCAGGTATAAATCCAGAGTTAACAGGCCTGCGTGAACAGCTTCTGTCAAATCCCTCATCTTCCTTTGTGGAGGGATGCTTGCATCCCATAGCCTGGCACTTCCAGTCAGCAGGTTTGATCATCTGCAGAAGTTTTGGGTTTCTTCCATTTTTCACAGCAATGTGGAATGTGAACATCAGGTGCAACCCTGCAGATACATTTTCATCTTGTTTCTATTAACAGGCTAAGGTTTACTTTCTGCTTTAGAGAACAATACAGAAAGACATTGAACTCACACCTCTTGAGGAAAGGATGAAATATATTCTAACCAAGGGCAGCCTGCAACACGAAAGATTTGCAGATAGTCTCTGATACTGCCTGTGAACAAATCTTAGGAGGTAGTACAGAACTGAGTAATGAAGCTTGAACAGGTACAGACAACACAGACTTTGAAAAAAGCCATTTTTCAAAGTTACTCCCAGGCTGAAGAACCATTTCCTTATTTTTACTGAGAATAAAAAGAGAATATTACAAACTTAAGGACTTCCCTCCACATCAGGGTTATTCTTTTCCCAGGGAATGGCACCAACTTTTTGCAGTAGGCTGTTACAAATTCAGTATAACTAATTCAAAAGAATTTTCTAGTAGTATTTGATTGAAATAGCAGCTGCGGTAGCAAGCTGTAATTTGTAAACTGCTGCTCAATGTGTGATTTTATGTCTTTCAGAAGGAGCAAGATGCCACTTGATAAGCAGAGCTGGAAAAAAACCTGTTGAGAAGACAGAGATTCTCTGCTTTGCATCTTCAAAGTCATGGAGTCAGAAGGACTAATTCTGCAATTGAGATTATTTTGCGTCTTGTCATCATATTAAACAGGAAAGATAACAAAGATTGGAACTCAAGTCAAGCCTAACAACTGTTTATAGTAGAACTGTACATTACGTACCATTCCAGAACTACAAAGATGTTAAAATCTAGCACTAGTATAAAGCTTAGTAACTGGCAACTGTAGGATTACAAGTGACATTCGTAGTCATGTTTTCAAGTTTTATAGTATTTATTAGTGGCAGTACTAACACAGCAAGCAAAAGACACACTCTTGAAGATCAAGGAATAATTTTGTCAATGCTTCCAAGTAGAATAAGATCAACTGTGGTTCAAAGAAGGTACAGAATGTCAATCCACAACTGTAAGTTGACCTCTAGGTCTTTAAATTAAAAGTCTGACCAAAGTCCATGAAGCAAATAAATCGGGTACTTTAGGGACTTATTTCCTTTCAAGTGTCCTGGGAGAAAGAGTACTCGAACCCGAGTTTAAGATCACAGCCCACGGGCACATTCATACTGCAGACAGAATCCAGCATCTGAGGCAAGAATGATTACCTTCTGTGCTTAGACAAGGCACCCATGCCCTGCTCAAGCTTGGCATGGGGATACAGGCAAGCGTGCTAGCACTGCTTCCACTCCTTCAAGTAAAAAAAATAATCACAGCTTGTCATAACAGAAGCATTCTTACCTCTAAATTGGAGAGATATGGATTGGCTGGATGGCCAAGGAATTGGCTAGATGGTCACATCCAAAGAGTTACAGTCAATGGCTCAATGTACAAGTGGAAACTAGTAACGAGTAGTGTCCCTCAAGGCTCAGTCCTGGAACCAAATACCATTTAGTATCTTCATCAACGACAGACAGTGAGATTGAGCGCACTCTCAGTAAGCCTGCAGACAACACTAAGCTGAATGGTGCAGCTGATACGCTAGAGGGAAGGGATGCCATCCAGAAGGCCCTTGACACGCTTGATGAGCAGCACCATACAAACCCCATGAAGTTCAACAAGGGCAAGTGCAAAGTTCTGCACCTGGGTTGCAGCAATCCAAAGTATCAATCAGTACCAACTAGAGGACAAATGGATTGAGAGTAGCCTTGCTGAAAAGTACCTGGGGTAATAGTGGATGAAGAATTGGACATAAGACCCCAACCGGACTACTGCATCCAACTCTGGGGGCCCCAGCACAAGACAGACATGGACCTGTTATAGAGCAGGTCCAGAGGAGAGCCACAAAAGCAACCAGAGGGCTGAAGCACCTCTTCTATTAAAAAGGCTGACAGAGTTGGGGGGTTGTTCAGCCTAGAGGAGAGAAGGCTCCAGGGAGAGCTTTCAATAAGTAAGAGGGGCTTATAAGACAGACTAAGAAAGACGTCTTTGGCAAGGCCTGTAGGGGCAGGTCAAGGGGCAATGCCTGGCAGAAAAGGACCTGGGGGTTCTGGTTGACAGCCGGCTGAACATGAGCCAGCAGTGTGCCCAGGTGGCCAAGAAAGCCAATGGCATTCTGGCCTGTATCAGGAATGGCGTGGCCAGCAGGAGTAGGGAAGTGATTGTCCCCCTGTACTCAGCTCTGGTGAGGCCACACCTCAAGTACTGTGTCCAGTTTTGGGTTTCTCTAAGAAGGACATTGAGCTGTTCGAGCGTGTCCAGAGAAGGGCAACAAAACTGGTGAAGGGACTGGAAAACAAATCTTATGGGGAGCGACTGAGGGAACTGGGGTTGTTTAGTCTGAAGAAGAGGAGGCTGAGGGGAGACCTGATCGCTCTCTACAACTACGTGAAANCTCCAGGACATGGTCTAGTTGGCACGGTGGTGTTAGGTTGACAGTTGGACTTGATGATCTCAGAGGACCTTTCCAACCTTAGTGATTCTATGATTCTAATGGTTTTAAGCTGGAAGAGGATAGGTTTAGACTGGACTTAAGACAGGTTGGTTGGTGAGGTTTTGGGGGTTTTTTTGTTTGTTTTTACAGTGAGGGTGGTGAGGCCCTGGAACTGGATGCCCAGAGAAGCTGTGGAGGCCCCATCCCTGGAAGTGTTCAAGGCCAGGTTGGATGGGGCTTTGGGCAACCTGGTCAAGTGGAGGGTGTCCCTGCCCATGGCAGGGGGGTTGGACTAGATCTTCAAAAAGGTGCCTTCCAACCCAAACCATTGCATGACTGTAAGGCAGTGCTCACAGCTATGAATACATGCTCTAGGTAAGAGTACTTTGCTCAACTGTAGGGACAGATTCCTTGTTCAAGGGACAGGTACAGTTGAGTAAACACTTCATGCTCAGTCCTAGAAAACACTCAGTTACTAAGGAATTTATTGGCTGGCAATACATCAGTTCTGATATTTCTGGGAGCTGCTGAGCACCAGAATGGTGATAGAGGTCTGCAAAGGGTTTTTTTGCCTTACTGTTCTTAGCCAGAAAGCCAGCTCTGCAGATAGTGATTGAAACCAGATAACTTGCTGAACCGATACAGTTGTATTAGAAATAAGGTGGATGTCTTAAGCAGACAAGTGATTTGAATGCTGGTTATTTCACCTCTCGGTACCAACTTAGACATACAAAGATATCAAAACTGAATCAAGTTTTGTGTAAATAAAAATTCCAGTCAGTAAGACTAAGCCAAAGCAGAAGAAAATTAAAGAACAGAAAAAATAGTCAGTGCCCGAAGTTTTGCTAAAGGTAATGCAAGTTCAGTTACAGAGCATCAGAGTTATGCCGGGGGAGCCTAAAATAGACTCAGACCCTTCTACACGCAGTTTTATATATATAAATAAAGCTTTATTGGTCACACTCTTCATAGTTAGAGAAACTCAAAATCAACATGAGCTTGAGAAAGCTAAAGAAATAGCGCCTTTGACAGAAGGCAGCCTATGCTGTTAAGGATCCCCTTAATCTACACCTGTACATCTAAACAAATTAATCTGCTAATCTGAATGCGATTGTGGGTGACACTTTACATGGGCACACTAGAGACAAATGGTATCAGCAGAGTGTTCTAGACTTAAGGAACAAGATGAAAGCATCACTCAGTTCTACAAGACATCAGATCAGAGTGCCACCCTGCCTCTTCCCATCTCTGGGCAGATCTACCAGTTGCAGGAAGAAACATAATCAAAAAGAATACAAGAGCATCACAGCACTATATTGCCACAGATGCTATACTTGGGAAATGTGTGATGTCAGGGGAGAGGGGGAGGAGTGGGCTGTGCTTACACCAGAATCTGTTCCTTTACTAAGTTCTTTACTACTCAGTTAAGACCTGGATATCCCCTCTCCTGGGATGGTACTAGCGTTGTCTGAAAGGCCATGGCATGATGGCAGCATAGGTAGCTCACAAATCAGCATTTCCAGTACAGCAGCGTTCTGTCACAGCATATAATATTGCCACCCAAGTTGCCCTGAGTCCTAGTTTTGGCTGGAATAAATTTTCTTCCTAGCAGCTGGTGCAGTGCTGTGTTTTAATTTAGGATGAAAGTTATGTTGATTACACACTATTATTTTAGTTGTTGCTAAGCAGTGCTTGAACTGTCAACAACTTCTCTGCTTCTCACACTGCCCTGCCAGCAAGGAGGCTGGGGGTACACAGGAAGCTGGGAGGGGGCACAGCCAGGACAGCTGACCCAAAAAAGCCAAAGGGCTACTCCATACCATATGACATCATATAACTGGGGCGAAGCTGGCCAGGGGTTTAGATCACAGCTTGGGAACTAGGTGGGCATCAGTGGACTGTGGGTGGTGAGCAATTGTGTTGTGCATCACTTCTTTGTGTATTCTGTTATCATTCTCTTCCTTTTCTGTCATATTAAACTATCTTTATCGTAACCCACAAGTTTTACCTTTTTCTTTTTGATTCTCTCCCCCATCCCATTGACAGGGGAGGGGGGCAAGGAGTGCACGAACAGCCATGTGGTTGTTTTAGTTGCCAGACAGGTTAAACTACAACACCCACCTTGCAACCAGCCTCTTTCTTGCTGTGGATGAAGGATTTGAGTTCTGAGTACTTGCTAGACGTACTCCTGTGGCATACCCAATGCAGGACTGGCACAATGGCAGAAGTGCCACAGAGCACATCTAGTTGCTACTAGGATCCTGCAACTCAGGATGGAAGTTACAACACACACCTCCAGTTCAGCCCAGCCTTACAGTAGGATTCTTGGTTTTGACAAATTACAAATAGCACAGACAAATGATAGACAGACTGATTTTATCAGATACATTTATGACCTAAATATAAACCTAATATTTAAGGGCTGCTTCTAATTATGAAGCTAACAGTGCTAAAATCTCTCCAGTTCTATGCTGCAGAGACAGGTAGTAAGATAAACACCTACGTTTTAAGTAGATTACCATTCTACTACATGAGTACTCAAGTAGACCTGATACTTTCATTTGTACATTTTGTTTACATCATTGCAAGATTTTTTATTATGAAGAGCATAACTCGCAAATTAAAAATGCATCAACAAGTTTGAGACAAAGGTATCAATATTGTGCCTTGAAAAAATAACCCATATTGCACTACCCACATACTTAACAGCAGCACCACACTTCAAACAATCATGACATCCTGGACTAACAGATGTGTTCTAAGGTGGCAGCAGGTTGGAGATGAGGAGAAATTTCTTCTCGGAAAGGGTGGTCGGGCACTGGAACGGGTTGCCCAGGGAGGTGGTGGAGTCACCGTCCCTGCGGGTGTTTAAAGAAGGGTTGGATGTGGTACTTAGGGACGTGGTTTAGTGGGTAATAGGTGGTGGGGGGACAGTTGGACTAGATGATCCTTGAGGTCTCTTCCAACCTTAGTGATTCTAGATTCTAGAAGCAGTTACTCAAGCATCCACCTACTTTCACAGAGTTTGCAAGAAGTTTAAGCTACATGCTTTGTATTACCAGATTTCCCATCATATCTCAACATCACTGAAGTCTACAAAAGGCAGTCAGTAAGATAAGAGAAAAAAGCTGTAAACCAGTTTGACATAGCACACAGTATAACTGAAACATTACAGTGCGGTTGAGCTCTCCCGTTTGCATCAGAACACAGAAATTACCTACTCACTCAATACAAGAACCGCACTTAACCAAGAGCAGAAGCACCTCTTGTGCCTCAGAAAAGGCTGAACGTAGCCTGACACTCAGAGCAAAGACTTCACTTGAAACCCTCCCCTCTTTCTCCAAAGTGAAGGCTACCACACGCCTACCACACGCCTGGAAAACCTAAAGGAGCCATTCTACAACAAGCAGGACTGGTTTTCTTTGAAACCCCACATAGCAGATCTAGTAGGTAACCTGCTACATATCAGAAATTCAGAGTAACTAGAAAGATGGATACCTATATTAAGAGCTGTTTCCTGTTTGTCCCCCGTCAGAATCCATATCTTAATTTCTGCTTTCATTAGCGTGGCTATTGTTTCTGGAACACCTGCTTGCAGGCGGTCTTCAATGGCTGTAGCTCCAAGCAGCAGTAAATCCTGGAAAACAGAATTTGAGGGATTGTTTTCTTAAGATAAACCTCTGTTTGGAACACACTCAAAAGGGAATTAAAGACAGCATGTTGTGCCTCATTGCTAATGCAGCATTTTGACAAGCAATACAATTCTACTTCCTCCGCATATAATTCACATTTCAAGAAATACAGAATGGACCCGAGTGTTTCTGATCAGAAAAATGGCAATGTTTCAAGAGCAATTAATTGAAGTCAGGCAAATTTAAAGCTAGCCTATGGATGAACATATATACTAGAGCATTCACTAAACACCACAGGAACATGATGCATGGTCACAGTTTATATATTTCTTAAGCTCACAAAACAAAAGTCACCTGGCATCACATCATTTAAACTAATTTCCCTTCCATAAAATGTACATACAGACTGAATGCAAACACTCAAAGCAAAAATTATTGCAACTATTTATGGATATAATTGCTACATTTATGTAATACAAGTGGTATGAACATCAATCAATCCAAGTATCTCTAGTCTACATAGAAGTGTCTGCCAGAAAAACATGTCTCATACAATAAATTTAATATTGCAGAGTTAGCCATACTCTTGTGCAATTCTAAAGCAATTGCTTTACAAGATTTGGCCACATTACAGGGGAGAAGTCAGGCAGACAAGAAAACCTAAGAAATAGATTGTGCCTTTTGACAAGGTTTACTTCACAGATGTTAACTTTACATGTCTAAGGAATCATTAACATGCTTTTAAAGATGTTCAGTTTAAAATAAATTGATACAAATCATGTTTAGTTATACTGTATCATTCCAGGAATGGCACAGGAAAAGTAACAGATTCTATTCTTTGTAGGGACCATAGTTACTCAAAACAAGTGATAACTGATGAAGTGAACAGAAGTAGTTAGGATAGTTGGTGTTCTTCAGCTTGGACAAGACAAGGCTCCAGGGAGACCTTAGTGTGGCTTTTCTATATATAAAGGGGGTTTATAAGAAATATGGAGAAAGACTGTTTACCAAGGCCTGCAGCAGCAGGACATGGGACAATGGTTTTGAGAGGGTAAATTTAGATTGTACACAGAAGAGGAACGGGGGTTGGTTGGGGTTTTTTGTGGTTTGGGTTTCTTTTTTAAGGCAGGGTGGTGAGGCACCCTGGCAGTGTTCAAGGCCAGGTTGGATGGGGCTCTGGGCAACCTGGTCTAGTGCAGGGTGTCCCTGCCCATGGCAGGGGGTTGGAACTACATGATCCCTGTGGTCCCTTCCAACCCAAACCATTCCATGGTTCTGTAAAGAGGGCATTACAGCAGCTCTTGCTTGAATGCATCTATGGATGCATAGAGAACAGGAAGGGAAGTTGTTATTCATACAGGCATGCAGGCTGGCATTAGTTACAGGTCTGGACAGAGCTTTAAGTTTTGTTGTGAGATAGTGAGCTGATAAAGGTAGCAGAATCAACTGCCATTAAGTCATTTGCTTTAGTATCTATAGCCTCCTGATGAAACACTAGCGTCATCAATACTAACACCACCTGAAGGTTACAAATGCAATCTAAGTGTGCAAGCCCAGATGGTATTTTATTACCAAAATCAGTTGTTAAGCAGTTAAACATGATAGCACAGACTGACATGGCTGAGCCACCCCATCAGCAGAGTTACTACTGCGTCTGCTGAAGCCTTCTCAGCCAGCACACAGGGGGGACACAGAAGCCAGTTTGTCCCCATGTGTGCACCTGTACTACAAACCTGTGAGCTCAGACTGACATAGGTCTCCCACTCACTGGAGCTGTTCGATGAAACAAAGAAGTCCTGTTGAAATACATTTCGAACCACAAGCCAGTTTTATCTAAGAAGTGCCTAGAGACCCAAAAATTTAACTTGGGAAATACCAGTTCCAAGAAAAATTGTTACAAGTGCAATTCCCTGCTCCTTGGTATGACGAGTGAGCAAACATGAACAGCACAGGAAGACAGTGGATGCTTGCTACAAACACTGGCACCAAGTCCAAAACTCCAATTCTACAATCTACTCATGGGTCCCCTTTTTTCAAGGTACTAATTTGTGAAGAAGCAGAAGGTAGATGACTAAAAATTCTCAGGTTTAAGAACACGTTAAAATAGAATCAACCACATTCTTTTTCACCTTAGTGAAAGCAGAATATGACAGCAGAGTGCAGGAAGCAGAAGGCTGAAAGGAGCCATGCAAACCTACAGAATCAAGGATTAGATAACCACACCACTACTGACTAACCAAAACAAAAAGATGACTTAGGTTGAAAAGCAAGACTCAGTCTTCAGCTACTAAGATAGTAGCTTAGAGTTTTTTTGATACCTTATAAAGTTGCTCCCATCCTAATCTCATCCTCCTTCCCTCTTTTGCCCCAACTAATTTAAGTTCTGGAGCACTAGCAGTAATTTAAGTTGCATTGTTAATATTATTTAAGAGAAGTTGAAGCTCAAAGAGCTATTTTAAAGAAACCACTAATGAAATGAGTGAAATAACTGGAGCAAGGGGAAAGAACAGGAACAGGTGTAGGCAAGAAGTGTGACTGCCAGCATTTCAGAAAGCAGTAAGACAACAAGTACCAAAGAAACACTGGCCCCTAGGGCTGATATTTTAACATTTCATTCAGTGTGGGGTTTCAGTTTCAAACTCATTCTCCAATACCTACTTCCCCCTTCCAGACCAGAGTTCTGCAATCTGCATGGAGAGCAGTTTGTCCACCTGTTTTCAGTCCATGCGACTACAGGCTTTAATGAGCACTCGGTTTTGTCTGCAGTGCCTACAACAGCCTTCAGAAAGTCTGAATCATGACTACTGTATGGAAAGAAACAAATTTCTCTTCATATACCAGTACATGGGAATGTGGTGCAACACAAGAATTTTATTAATTATCAAGTTACATCAACCTTACACAAGACAGCAAGAGAGAAAGAATGCAAGAAAAGTTTCTAAGTAGCAACGACCTTTTATTCGGAAGTCTTAGATGTACAAACTAAAACTTGAGACATTTATGGACTGAACAGGTTGCCAACTAAAAAACTTGTCAGTATATCATGAAAGAAATTAACAGTTTTACTGTATAAAGCCTAAATTCCATAGGAAAAGACACATGTAAGTCAATTTGTAAGTCATCAAAAAATACGTGTTTTACCTTCTCAATGATCTCATAGCATTCCTCCAGCTTTTGGCTTCGGTCTTTCAGAACCGTACTGGTTTCATTGTAGACATTTAACCACTCTCTGTAAGAGTTTTCTGACAGATCTGCATAAGCAATGCACAAAGTCCTCAGACCTACAAAAGAGAAGATAGTGTAATATTACCGTGTCTAATGGCTAAGTATCAGCACATCATTATGTCCAATGAATGCTAAATTCTAACCCTCTCACTGGAACTGGAGGTTTTGGTGTACATTATTAAACCCCGGACTCCAGAAAAATCTCCCTGTATGTTTTTAAACCATTTAGCTTTCCACAAAGAAACCAAAAGTCTGGCTCATTTAGGTTATTAATGTTGGTGCAAAGGGACAGAGCGTAACGGGCACAAACTTCTCCCTGATTTTCTGTATTGCAAGCTAGCCATACTGGAGCAACAGAAGTGTCATCTTTAATCTTTTTAGTTTAAGTATAAAAGCAAGCTTGGCTTTCATGTATTTTTAAAAAGATCAAGTCAAAGAACAACATACTGTGATTGAAGATACTACTTAATCAAACATACAGGACAGCCCCCATTTCCTAGAATCAGAATGGTTTCGGTTGGAAGGACCATGAATATTGTCTAATTCCAACCCTGCCATGGGCAGGGACACGCTCCACTAGACCAGGTTGCCCAAAGCTTCTTCCTTCAGTGTATGCATGTAACTCACTAATAATGGGAGTTACACATGCACAAAGAGTAGAGAATAGGGCCCATGAAGTATGAAAACCACTTTATTAGACCACTGACTAAAACAGAGAAGTAATGACTTGTTTCTTCTGGTATGAGTCAAGCTGAAAGGAGTGCATGACAAAACAAAGGTTTCATCACTGGAAGTGTGGGAATCCAAAAAAAAAAAGGCTGAAAAATGTTTTCAGATTTAGGGAGAAAAATCACCTGTTCATGGTTTTATTATAATGCAAATATCTTGCACTACTACATAGGATGGAGCAAAGCCAAGTTCTTCCCTACAAACAGAGATGTTACATCATTCATAAAGGCCTTAGAGACCACTTCAGATAATCACTGACGTCTTATTCTTCCAGGGTCCTCAGCACATTCAGGTTATTGCTCCGGTTCATAAAGCCAGGAACTTTGTCATCTGACTTTTACACTGGTAAAAACACCTCTAACTCCAATGAAATTGAGGAATTCCAGGCAATACAAGTCATGCCCTTTCTCTCTATCATGGGCACACAGAACCCCACCTTTTCTTTCCAAATTCCACTTCTCTACTAAAAATCACACAAAAGACATGAACTTCCTTACGCTGAAAATTATCCTAGAGTTGTTAGTTTGCTGATTACACATCACTTCTTAACTTATCTTCATAACCATCTCATCTGGCACTGCAAAGCTTAGACAATGCAAAATATACTGTAAATAGTTTGATAAACTGAATTCTCATGATACGCTGTTTCTCTTACCTTCTGTTGCGAAGTATTCAAGATGGCACAGTGTTTGCTCCATATATTGGGAATCTTTTGAAAGTCTCTCGAAAATCACGTTATCCTGTTAAAACCAAATTCATTATAACAGAGTAAGTTTGCATATGAAGTTTCCATTTGCATATTTATAAGCTCAAGTGAAGTAACCTGGGCTGACTTGCCAATATCAGAACCCAAGACTATATTCACAAGCAATACATTTTTGTTTTAGAAAGTTTGGTTTAAGTAATCTGGATTGCATCCAGTGGCAGAGATACTGCATGCACTTTAAATAACAGGGACAGATGTACACTCTGCTCTCCTCCTCTTTCCATAAAGAGGAAGTACAGAACACTCCTTTCAAAATTACTAAGCAGATACATTGATTTTCAGAGAACATAGGTTTCTGGTCTTTATTCAGAACACGTTGCAGTCCCATACAGAAGAGCTTCCTGCAATCCTGTTGCAAGATTCCCATTGATGTTAAAAAATAGAAGGCAGAAACACTGAACAGGCTCTACCACAACAATCGCTCAGAAATAACCTTCTTTCTGCAGCAACTTTCTTCAGCACTAAATCAAAAGGGCAGTTGAAGAGGCCCAGATAACAGCTACAATCCAAGTAGAGCACCAACACCTACACATTTACAGTCTCTGGATTTTATTCTGCAACCACCAAAACAAGTTGCTACACACATAAAATATGGAAATGATACTTTAGCTTAAGAGTACATATTTGAGCAAAGTAAACAAGCCAACATCTATCACTGATTACAGGCACACAAAACAAGTAAATTATGATGGAAATAACAGAAGACAAGTATCAGAATGTGGAAGAGTTGATGTAGAATAGGCAGTTAACTTGCAGCTTAGACAAGTGGATGCAGCAGAACATAGAAGACAGAACACACCAGATTACTCTAATTACTATGACCCTTTTGCTCTGTCAGACATCTGATCCTGCTCATATGGAAGACTGCATGAAATTTTTTACTACGAGCTCTTTTGTTCTCCATCCCCTCCAGTGCCACACTCCAAGAAACAGTGTGAACTCAGGCATGGTATGAGGAACAGGCAGTTGCAGATCAGTGGGGTCCTACTAAGCACACATGTTGGAAAAACTGCACAATGACAGTGCACGCCATTCACTCCCATCACACCAGCACAACTCGTTCAAATCAGGGGAGTTAAACCCAAGCAACAGAGCAGTGCACACAGACCTATGTGTCAAGACAAATTCAAGTAAACAGATCCCTACAGAAGGCAGAAATACGTTTTTCCTGTTGCAAAAAGCCACCTCCACAGTTTTTCATTGAAATTAGAACCACTCTCTGGCTGTGGCAAGTGCTAGTTTTGCAGCCTTAGTACTTTGGTAAGTTATTGCTTGTCAGTAAAGACAGAGGCACAATATGGTGCAAGTCATGAAGACAAACAATAGCAGGTGCAGCGATGCAAGAGCCAGATCAAGAGCCAACCACTTGAGAACAGATTTTTGTGTTACAGATTTAGATAACAGCATTGGGTCTAGCTCCTGAACTGCTGCTGCACAGCTGGGTGAAATCCTGCCTTCACTTAAAGGGTACTGCTCCCATTAGTTTCAGGATTTAAACCGGGCAGCAGAAAGCCTAGCAATCTTCCTGCCTGCAAAAAGAGTCAGAGCAAGTATGACAGATCTCTTCAATCACTTGGCCCTAAACAGAAAGCCAACAGGTATTTCATATGAGACACAGAATGCCAGCATCAGCCACAGCTGTTGAAACAATAACTGGCAGCCTTAGTTCTCCATTAGGTAGCATACTTACAGCCCCTTTGCAGTAGAGACGTAGCTTTCCTGCTGGAGTTCGAACAATCACTGACATTCTCTTCCTGCTGCTATTGAAAGAAAAATACTTGCTTTCATTAGTCACAGTGATGAAGAGTAAGTCCTAGTTTAGCCAGTGAATTTTCTCAGATGTGTTTAGAGCATCTGAGATCAGTTGAGATGCAGCAGTAGTAACTTAAGACCCGACACTCCATGACAGCAAGGAGAAATACTAAATTGCCCATTTCCAGCTTCAGCCCTATGGCTCCCATTGCCAAGCGCTCAACCAAAATCCAAATTTTTGCTCATGTGCAAATGTTTAAGAGAGCAAGATGGCACAGAAATCCTCCTGAAAAAAGGGGAGTCACACCTGTTCTCAGCTTTTCCTTATCCCTCAAGCAAAACTGTTTTGGGGACTTAGGCTAGAAATTTCATTATTAAGGCTGAGTGCATATTTATTATAGGCACAGCAGACACAGAAGTAAGCATCCACTGACAAGGGCAGTTGTTTAACTTCCTAACTCAAAAGAACGCAGAAATGTCATAGAAAGAAATCATGGTATAGACCAGCTCTTGACCTCCCTATAGGTTCTTTATATTGGTCTAATCAGACCTACACACTTGGGATTACAGAGAGCAAAGTCAGACCCTCTGAGCAGAGTCACATATCAAGACAGTCAACTATTTTAAAAGTGTATACCAAAGTATACATAGTATAAACAGACATTTAACAAAACAAGGGAGGCAAGGATATATGTATTTAAGAGATGAATTTTGGCATTTCACTTCTCAATCTCTCCTTTAAAAGAGACAGTGGAAAAAATGCAGCTTAAGACGCAGAGGCAACCAAATTAACTCTCATCAAGACAGCCGTAAGAACATGGTTTCATATTCACAAGTTAGAGAACATTTTCTCCTTCAGTGAAAGGAGAACTGAGAAGCATCCTCCTTGCTCATTCCCTTCTTGCCAAGATGGACAAACAGATCAGAGTGTAGAGAAACCTTCCTCCTTCTCTGAGGTTGCTCTGGGGAGATCTCGTCCCTTTTCCGGGCTCAAGAGCCATGTGTAAGAAAGTAAGCTTTTGGGATGTATGATCAGACAAAAAAATTCTTTGAGACTTTCTAAAGAAATTCTAGGAGAACAGCAATTAGGTATCCACCCAGAATTTCTGCAGTAAGTTAACAACACTGGGAAACTTCTATGTGCTTTCTGAAATTTAATTATAGGAACTCCCACACTGGTCAAGTGAGAAGTTGCTACACACAAGGCAAAGTTAAGACTAGAGCTAAGCAGCTTTTTCCTGCTTTATGCAGACTACAGCTACTCCTGTCTACAGACACCAGGGTACTGGTCAACTGGTCAGAAACACTAAAGGCTCTTCAGTGCCCTTTCCGATATTCCCCTAAGTAGCTACATTCTGAATGAAAAGGAAAAGTAGTGAAGAGTAATAGCAAGCCAGGACACAAGAAAAACTACCTACCCAGTTCTTCCCTGATTTTTACGTACTCCTTTATAGCAGAACCAGTCAGATCAAAGAGGGCAGAGAGCAAGACTTCAAGGCTTTAAGCCACAGTAAGAGTAGGAAAAAGCAGCAGAAAAGCCTACTGACTGCACCATCCAAGCTGACAAAACTATCAAGTGACAAAGAGAAAGCACCTTTTATTATCTCCAGTGACTTAGGGGCCACAAAGCTTCTTGCTGCCCAAACAGTGCCCAGCCTGACAAGTTCGGACTGCTTGCAAGGTTTAGCTTTTCATAGCTAGAGTGGTTCTTAGAAACAGGCACCAAAAAGCCCTCTAGTTGTGAATTCCACCTACTCAAAACCAAGCACTTTACCAAAGCACTATAAAGTGCAACCCCAAAGCATGCTCTAGAAGCAGACAAGAGACATCAATAAAATGAATGAGGAACACAAGGACACTTTCAGGGTAACTTCACTATAAGCCAACAGACCTGGAGTGGCAGGGAAGAGCTTCATGCTCACATGCCAATAGCTACCAGTTTGTAAGTAGCTCTGTATTAGTCCTGTATTGGACATGGAGAATGGAGGGGCAGGACAAAGTTAAGGTAGTTCAGCTTTTCTACTGTATCAGCTGAATCTTTTTATTCTCAATAATATCGTTACAAAATTACTTTCATGTTACCCTGCATTTAGTATATTAGAGGAAAACTTACCTGGAAAACTCCAGTACATTAAGAATTTCAAAGGTTTTTTCTTTTCCCAGCTACAAAAGAAAGCACACGCTGTTATAAGTAAAGCTTGCAGTATATTCTTACATGCATAAACATACAAGTTGGTGAAACACCTTCGTTTACACATCCCACTGTAAATAAAATATGGCAGCAGCTCCCTCTCCTGGTAAAAGCGAGGTAGAGCCCTATGTAAGGAAGGCATTCCAATCTTACCCGAACTTCTAAGGTCATTGCATCCTCTGTTTACTTTTTTTACATCATTTCAAGGAACTAATACCTTATTCCAGAAGCATAAGCATGCTCCGAAATGCTTGTTTTCTTCTTTACAGCTATTAACTAAGAGACAGACTGCGATCATTATTCCAAGTTAAAATAAACACACCACTCAGATCTGGTATTACAATAACCTTTACCTGAACTGGCTTAATATTCTTTTACTTGAATTTACAGGCATATTATATTTTTCTGTGACCAAGAAATGGCTAACTGAGGAGTAATTCCTGTTATCAGGAATCCTATTTGCTGGGGTTGGGCATGAACAACTTGAGGAAGGAAAAGGATTTAGAAACACCTGATCCTTGCTATTCCTGTTGTGTAAGTGATGGTAGAAGCCGTGGGAGTCACTGGAGTTCAGAACTCCAGCGGTATTTGTAGCACATCATTCAAGAAAAGGCTGGAGCAAAATCTAACTGCAGTACAGAGTTATGTCCTACAAGGCACATATAAATCCAGCAATAATCCCAAGACTAAGCCATCTCCAACCCATGTTACATGTACTGCCACTGATTTAGGCAATGAGAGACAGAAACCTCCGGGAGCGACAGCTTTTATTGACCCACCATGCTCCCAGCTTGGTACGTATGAGGAGTATTAAAGTAGGTCAGGTGGGCCTGGATCTTCCTGCCCAGAAGAGCCTAGATAGCTCTAGATGACACTGCTCATCCTAAACCCTTCCCCTTAAACTAAGCAGCAGTTTTCTGAGTCATTGTAGAAAGTTTGTGACAAGTCTTAAAGATAAACACTTTAAGTGCTTAGCTTGGCAGTGTACCAAGAAACTTGGAAGTGAATGCACCTGACAGAAAGGACAAAACTACATCCATTATTCTTAAACACCCTGTTGACATCTGGCACCACTCTTAGACTACAACCCAAGTCAGAATGTGGCCTCATGAGTTTGAGACTGCAGGTGTCAACTCTAATCCATTAACTATGCACCCCTCCATAAAGCGCTTATTAAGCGGAAGCATCTTCTACAGAGGATGTTACTTGAAGGAGAATTCTATTTTAATACAAGAAAAGAAACATTTAGAATTACAGTAACCATTAAACATAATAGTTAGAAAATCACCAAAAACACATGAATTTTCCTCTGATATGAATATTCTCATCTGTACTTCCCAGACAACAGAAATATTCTCCAGGCACAAAGGCCGTCATTTCCCATGACCACTCACAACTTACTATTGCCCATGCTGCACAGAAGGGTAGAGGACTTTGCCTCTAAAAATAAAGGAAAATAACTTTTCCCAGCCTGCAAAAGCCCTTTGCGTGTAGCACCTTTAAGGCCCGGTAAGGGGGAGCTCACAAGCACCACACAGGCGACATTTATGAGGAG
>VWZZ01008075.1:7417-49185 GCA_013399095.1 Psophia crepitans
AAGGGAAGGGAAGGGAAGGGAAGGGAAGTCTCTTGGAAAGTTGTATTAAGCAGCAGCAATAAGTTCTGTGTATTAGAAAGCTATACACATAATAGTTGTCATGACAGCTGAAGCTTTCAGGATTATTATAGGAGAAGTTCTTACCCCTTAATGAAAACTAATGTTGATCATTTAATTCTATGTTTGAAAATTGATTGCATCTACTTTAGCAATAAACATTTCATACATAAAGGAAAACACTACCATCACTGAAATGTATGCTGTTTGACTAGAAAACTGCGGATACTATTCCTGAAAAGATTTCTGACAAAGTTGTGGTATTAACCAGTTCCATTAGATAACCACAAAAAAGCAACAAAAGTCCCTGCTAATCTATCTGCTGGGAAAAAAATGGCCAATTATGTCTGTTATATTCCAGGCTCTATAATCCTTCACATTTCCTCCATTTTCAAATCTAGGATTATGATCCAACCTGGATTTCAGGTTCAGCTCTTTGCTGATTCTAACCATGGGATAGCTGGTCAAAAACTAGGAAAATAATGACCAAGGATGGAGTTGCATGGTTATCTTGTTTATCACTGAAGAACTGGATTGTTGCATATAGTAATTAATTGGTAACACTAATTCTTCTGTAAGTTTTTCCAGAATTGTGTAAAAACTTCTTGATTTGGACATTTTCATCAGGTAGAAATGAGATGCTTACAGAGGTATTAGGCTGGTTCTAAATTAGAGTTACCAGGAAAGAACAGTTTTTGAGTTCTTATTCTCTATGTATTGTAATGCTAGCGTTTGGGACCAAAAAAAAGATCTGTGTGCAAAATCGTAATTTGTTTAGTGCTTATAAAAGATACTAGTGATTAGTACTACTCCAGACTTGCTGTGATGTAACCAAGAACAGAATATGAGCTTTCCATTTTAGATCAGATTTAAAGGACAAAATTGTGCCATCACATTCTTTCTAAATTTATGATCTCATTAAAAAAAACCCAAGACCTGAGCTTACAGAAAAAGGTGCATTTAAACTTTACATGTTCAAACTATTTAAGCATGTGTTTTATTTTACCTCTTTACCTTTTTGTTTTGGTGAGAACAGAAACTATAGCACAACCAAAAAGAAAAGACAATAAAAACCCAAATCAAAACAAAAAAGTTTGTTGATGTGATCCTTCCAGTTGGGCTAAGCCCAAGATATTCTAGCAACCTCATAGAAATGCCTCATTGCATTTGCAAGATTTCTAGATCATTTTGTAGTCTAGAGAGCTCTGACCAATCACCATTTTTTTTATGCTTAGCAGAACTCCCAGATTTTTGTTACGTTAGTCAGTATGTTGCCATGATACTTGGATAGCTTCTGAAATTGCATACATTTGTCCTACATTCCCAAAAGCATCAAGTCTTTTTAAGGATGAAGTATCAAAAGTTACTTTAGCCATTGAATATTCCTGGATAACCAATCTGAAGAGTAAATATACTAAAACAGAGCATTAATTAGATGAGAAAAAAAGAGGAATAATGTGGGGTCACATGAGGCTTGAGTAAGGATAGCATTGTCAGCATTGACTTATTTCTGCTCATGCTGATGTCAGAGGGGGCAAAGGCTAGTGCTAAGCATTTTCAAAAATCCTACCCTAAGGGTTCAAGTACACTTTTACCATAGTAACCAGGCCTTTTGTTTTCTCTTTCATCAATGCTGGTTCCAAACAATGGAGTCAGGAAACAAGTCAGGGTATGCAGTTACCATATTAAAAATATTGTTATTATGATTTTATGCTCTGTGACTTTTTTTCATCTGGCAGTAGCTGAATCTAAATTTGAAATTTCCTGTCTTATATCCACACATCTGTACTATTGAGGGATCCGGCAACATGGGGACTACATGGGAACACGAATCACTGTCACTTTGTGTGACAAGCTCCAAGAAGGGAACCCTTAAAACTTCAGAAGAGGTTGTTCCACTGAATCTGTTGTTCCACATTTGGCTCTTCTCAACTTAATTCCTGTGGTTGCTACTATACATACAAATTTCCCAACCATTCCTCAGCAGGGCTTCATCAGTGTGGTTTTCTTATTTTATAACTGGGGAAAAAACCCCAACAATCCAACACTTTAACAAGAGTTAGGTTGTTTAGATTTGTGTATCAAAAAAGACTTTAGAAATCAGCTCAGCATATAAACGATGTTATTTTATTTATAATAACTTCTCAACACCTGATTCATTTCTTTAAATAAATCTCTCTCTGGCACAATTTGCACATATAAGAAAACCACCACGTAATTTGGCACCATGCAATACAGTTGGCAGCTTCCACTCAAGAGAGGTCCAGGACTGGAACTGAGAGAGATACCACAAGCCAGAACCAAGGTGCATTAAAAGAGTTACATGGGGAGGATTTCACAGTGGTTGCCTGCACCATGTCTGATCCAAGCCATTGCTGTTAGTTTCTCACTTTCAGGAGCATTGAAGTCATGCAGAAAAAATACATCGGTGTGTATCTAAGCCTTTGTCACTCCACTCTGAGTTCTTTTGCCCCTCCCTACTTCAAGCTCACTTAAGAATTAGAATTTTCCATTTCCTAGAAGACATTTTCAGAATTGTAACCTCCAGAATACAGAACTGTAAATGTATTTTTGTTTCCAAGTAGTCAATACCAGCATCTAGCAGATTCAGGCATTTGACATTTCTCTTGGGAATTCGTCACAGCCTACCTGAATAAAGTCCCATCTCACAGTCATTGCTAAAGTTCAGCAAAAGTTTGCAAGATGTAAAACAAATTCCATTTCTACTTGGGGAAAAAAAAATCTCCTGTGTGGTTTTATTACCTTGGTAGGCAAAGATGGGGAAAAAGAGACAAAACCACCACAACCATTTAAGATCTACAAACGATTAAAAGTTCTGCTGAATAACTTCATTTTCCAATTTGTGGAAAGAGTATGGTGGTGATCCAGTCATGGGGCCTAACTTGCTTATTCCCAGGGAAAGCACAGAAATATAAATGAGTAGAAATGAAGCAATTCTAACACCAGTGTTGCAGCTCCACCTGTTGTCAGTGCACAGACCTGATAGTCCTACTTTGACTCATACAAAAAGAAGCACTATGATTATAGTAAGAAATTTTTTTTTCTCTAAATTGCACCCCAAACAGCATACCGACTTTGTGGTAATTTGATTCTCCAGAAAAAGTTGCTCAATGGTTTTACAATAATCAGAGGCAAAAAAAGATCATATTCGAAGTGTTATTTAATATTAATTAATTTTATATTAGTTCATTGATATTTGTTGAAATATTCTGTTATATACAAAACAGCAGGAAATAAACTCCTCATAGGTGCATTGTAATTTGTTTATTGTTACCTTTTAATGGGACTCCTGAGTCTCCACTTTGATACTGTGGCCAACGGCAGTTTTATGAAGTTTTAAAAACAAGTGAATTTTGAAAAGGGCAGGTGAAGGGCAAGGAAATAAAACCGTTCCGCCGGCGGTTCAGTAGAGGCTCCAGAGGCTGCTGAGGAGGTGGGATAAAAGAGGGGAGGCAGTGCCAGGCACTGCCCTGAGCAGCAAGAGGGTCTCCCCCTCCCTAGTAGTGCCTGGAGCAGCCCAACCGCTCCCCAGGGCAGCAGTGTTGACTGGAGACTTCCTGAAATTCTCTCAGCAATGTCACAAACCAGGGCATGCCCATGCAAATCCTGTCCCAGGACAGCTGTGATGTTGATCATAAAACTTCAATATTCCTCTCAAAGCTACGGTAGGTGATTTCATTTCAATTGTGTGACATTTGCATTTCCAGTTGTGCTTTGGGGAGGGATGTTGCATATTCTTGAAAGATGAGAACTCCTCTGAAGGCCAAATGGATGTGTCTGAAAGTGTAGTATTCACCTGGAAAAGTTGAATGAAGTGTTTACATTTTCTTTGGTTGAATTTGTACTTAAAAACTTGTTTCAGATTACATGAAAATGAATGTATTCTCTTCATTATATACTCTTTTACTAGTATTCTCTGCTACTACAGAGACTGCAATTAGCCTACCCTCAGCCACGTAGAATTAGGGATCAGTATTTCTCTTGAGCCTTTGTAAGTATGGATTCAAGTCTCAAGAGAGAAATGCAGGAAAGAATTGTGCCAAAAGACAGTAGGACTCAACGTGAAAGTTTGTGCTACCACCTCAGCCTCTGTCTGCTGAGTACCACTGATGTCTTTTCAATCAAACACGATCACAGAGCCTGTTGCTGAAAGAAGACCTGTTGTAGGACTTGTTGCATAAGGCACTTCATTTCAAAATGCCATCTTCCAGATAATATTTGTTTCTTGGAAATTGTCATGTTTGGGGGTTTGGAGGTTTTTTTAAACACATTGGAAATATAAATGCATAGTTCAGGAACCATGCCTTTCTCTAAGTTTTAAAACTTGTTCAGGCCTGTGTTTTCTAGTAGTAAGAAGAATAGATCAATAAGGGTGAGCACACAAATTTGTCTCTTCACAGGTCCTTTTTATAGTAAAAGAAGGTTGCTTTGAGGTGAAAAAAAGGCTCTTGTGTAATACTACACTAAAGTAATGAGAAAAAGCAAGTAACCTGTGATGTGTAAGTAAAATGACCTGAAAAAACTGCATAATATGAAAGCTTGCTGAATAAACTTAGTAAATCTGTAAGGACAAGGGCCAAATGAAGAATGGCAGAAACACTTTACTAGATCCATTGAGTAGTCAATGAAACACAAGGTGAATGAAAGCTAGTGTCAGTAAACACAAGGTTATGTATACTGGCAAAAACAATCCCAGCTTCACTTATAAAAGGGAGGCTCAGAAGTGACCATTACTACTCCTGGAGTAGGGTCTCAGGTCTACAAATTTGGTGAAAACATTTTCTTCTGCTAAGGGCATGGAACAGGAGACAAGAAACCATTATGGTGCCACCAAATAAAGTTCTGGTTCACTGTCTCTTTGAACTCTGTATGCAGTTCTGGTCCCCTCATTCCAAGCAGAATACATTAATGCTAGAAAATGATTCAAGAGGCGTCAAAGGCATGGAACAGGGAACAGCTTCTGTGTGACAATCTCTGGAGCAGTTTAGGACACTTCAGATGGGAAAAGGGACATTTGGGCTGAGTGAATGTAACAGATGTCTACAAAAACTGAGGTAACCTAGACATCACATCTAGGGATCTGCTGTTTACTGTCCTTCCTGAAATAAGAAGTGTCTGGCAGCAAATAAAACAGTAAGGGTAGATTTTGAAACCATGCAAGGATGTGGATGTTCCTGAAGGAAAAAAGAAAAGGCTATAACTCATACAGGGTAAAAGAAAATCTGGACAAGCACTTGGAGGAAAATCTACTGAAGCTTTAATAAAGACAGAAAATCTTGTGCATCTCAGAAAATCCATTAAGCTGAGGAAAGTTGAAGATTGGTAAAGTACGACAAATAGACGCCTTGTTCTTACTCTTTTCTAGGCCTCCAAAGCATTTTCTTATGGCCACTGTTGGAGACTGACTACCTGCCTAGATAGGCTTGTGATGTGGCTTTGTATGGAATATTTTTATATGCTGTCAGTGGGGCTGTAGATGCTGCTACCAAAGTCCTACTGCTCCACCATGCCTTTAGGATATACATGCAGAAGGGACAGTTCAAAATGAACGTTTCCCACCTCTCATAAAGCAGGAGATACTTCAATAGAATCATAGAATGGCTTGGGTTGGAAGGGATCTTAAAATATCATTTGGTTCCAAACCCCCACCACAGGTAGGGATACCACCCCCTAGATGAGGTTGGCCAGGGCCCCATCCACCCTGGCCTTGCATACTTCCAGGGATGGGGCATGCACAACTTCTCTGGGCAACCTGTTCCAGTGTCTCACCACACTCACAGTGAAGAATTTTCTCCCAAAGTCCAATCTAAATCTACCCTCTTTTGGTTTAAAACCATTGCCCCTTGTCCTATCATTATCTTCCCTAGTGAAGAGTCCCTCTGCATCCTTTTCATAAAACCCCTTCCAGTATTGAAAGACTGCAATGAGGTCACCCCGAACCCTTCTCTTATCCAGGCTGAACAGCTCCAGCTCCCTCAGTCTTTCTTCATAGGTGCTCCCTCTGAGGGAGGTGAGCCCTCTGATCATCTGATCCTCTGAACTATCTCAACTTTTTCTCTTAAACACATACAAGGGCAACTAATGTGGGGTTTTGTTACAAAATAAACACATTTTCCTGTTTTGACTCTCAAACAACGATACTATCTAGTGCATTGGCAAGTGTGCTACTGTCTTACGTATCACAGCAGGAACATTGCAGATTGGATTACAAATTAAAAAAAAAAAGCAAGCTTTTGTAAGATGTAAAATGAAAAATGGCAAAACTACAGGTTTCTAAAACGTGGCAGAAAGAATCTGAAAAGGATCTGAATTGAAGATTAAGAGAGAGTTTTAGAAAAGAGTTTCATCACCCAGTTTGAGGGGTTGAGTGTAGGGAAATAACTTAGCAGAAGCAGATCATATTGAGGCATAAATTAAGATGGGAAAGCAGTTTATTATACATTGTCATTAAGTAGATGGGGTTTGCTTACATTTTTTGCAGTTTTCAATATTTAAAGTAATTAAATGATGTAGAAAGTCTCTTGAGGGAAAGAGAGATGTATATCATTCTCAGGGTACTAAATCCCCAAACCTTTGATGCTGTGTATGATGTGTGTGGATTAAGTAGCCTTTCTACTCTTTTCTGGTGATTGACTCTTCCTGATAAATCAGCAAAAGTGAAAGATCGTATTAAAGATTGAAAATGTAAATCTGTATATTGCTTATGTGCAGTCCAACAGAATAATGAAATCAGGCATTTTGTAAGTTTTCCATTTATTTTTTAGTGGGGTAGAAGAGTCTGGTAGGGATTTCTTCCTCTCAACACTTTGGTAGAGGATACAGTCAGACTCTTAAGACAGATCATTCAGCATATGATAAGATCTGGTTTAATATCAAACCTTCTTTAGAAAGTAGGTGAATATCCTCATACTAGCCCCGTGCTGTGTACAACATGAAATGGACTTATGTTCTTGCAAGCACCAGCCCACTATCTTGCCAGAAGCCTTCACTGTCAGGTGACCTACTTTTTCTGAAGTGCAGTGCCCATCTTCCACTTCATAGTTTTAATGAAATACTTTATCAGATTCTACTAGAGCACCTCTTTTTCTGGCAGGTTACAGTAATTAAATTAGTATTAAATTGGATCTTGGCTTACAAATGAAGAACAAGTAACTCCCTAAAGCAGACAGAAAGAAACTGAAAAGTAGCAGAACTCAAGATAAACTTATGAAATACTGCTAAGACCTCCCACTCCTTCAACTGCATTCCTTAGTGGACCCTTGAAACCCCCCTGAAAAAGTGCAGTTCTTTCTTCAGTGTGACATATGGCCAGCTGCTGAAAATATTTTTCCCGCAACAAAAGAAGTATCAGACTATTACTGGAATGGTATGTATCAAGTTTACTAGAAACTATTCAAAAACCAAAGCCATGGGGAGTTCGGTTAACTTTGTGCCTTGGTAGTTAGCATTAGAAAACTATTAATAACACAAAGCAGCAATAGTTGATGCTCACATGTTTCTATGTTCTGTTGTCTCATCAGAAATACAATTTTAAAGTTGCAGATTCCATTCTTGAGACATTAAAGACCATGACATTTGTATCAGCCCGTCATAAGCTGCCTCTTCGTCACCTGTGCCTTTGGTTTAAGCAGATACCCAGATCCTCTTGCTGAAAATGTTTGGGTATTTGACTTAAACTATGTCAAGAATTCACACCAGAGAAGGGACAAGACAATCTTAATGTAGTGAGGTATATCTGAATGAAATAGCTTCTCATCCAACAGAAGCTCTGCAAATGCAAAATTTAAATGTATTCAGTATCTTCAGCTCAATTTGGGAAATAATTTAAGCTTCTGTAAATGTAAAAGTGGGAGTTTATGCAGCAAAGTTTGCAGACAAAATTTTACCTTGAATCACTTTTTTACCTATACTGGTAAAGGAAGTGTTAGATCACTACCTTTTGAGCAACCCTCAGAAAAAACATCCTCCAGGCTCCTTCTTGCACCATTTCCCTTTCTTTGCTAGAAAATCCTTCTTAGGCTTCTTTCTGGCTCGTCTGTGTCCCCATGGAAGTATGGATAAGGCTTTTATGTCTTTTTCTCCTAGACAACATTAAAAGAGGGATTGCTATCATAAAGTGGATGGCCTGACCCTTGGCAGTGATGGCAAAGGAAATAGGTGTTCTGGGACCAAATGACCAAAAGTCAATGCCTTTGCAGACAGACGGCTGGCAGTACAAGGTACATTGCTAGTCAGGTCTCTCATTCAACAGAGAGATGTGTATGTTGTACAACACAGATCAAAAATGTCGTGACATAAAGGATTTGTGGTAGCTAATTGCTTCCCACCTGCCTTTATTATTCTCACAATAACCCAAGCATAGTTGGCACCAGTGTATCAGTTCAGGCACTATTCAAATACTTGACCTTAGAGACATTTGATACTCATTCTGAAAACACAGAGGAAGTAATCATCAAGACAGTTTTATAAGAGTAACTTGTTTTTATATGCTAGCTTTTTCTTTGGGGGATATCTCCATAGGGTTGGTAAGCCATGGTACATAAGTAGAATACTTACTTGAAATTGTTATCAACATTTTATGGTCTCTGAAATACAGAGAGAAATGAAGGTGCTTCACATTTCTTCAGCCTGTGCTTACCAACACACTGTAGACTACCTTCATCTGAGCAATGAATGTGTTGTTTTCTTCCAGTATTTCTTTTCTAGGTTAGAAGTGAAATGCTTCTCAGCCATATTTCTTTGTAACAAATTTCCCAGAGACAACTTCATCAATTTTTAGTGAAGGCCAAGCATGGTAGTAACAAAAAGTAATTTCTTCTGACTCTTTTTTAATTTCCAATATATAATAGGAAAAAGAGTATCTTTTTTTTAAAAAAAAAAAAAGTCACAGAAAACCAAATCAGCACGAGATTATAGATAGAGCTCTCAAAAACCTAAAGTAGGTTTTTCTCCAAAGATTGATTAAATTCTGCTTCTTCAAATTGACATATGTTACCAGATTCTCTACCTTTTATCAGAGGAAAAATATATTAAAAAATTCTAACATTATGAGCAGAATTTGAGGACTGGTCTTCTCTACATGTAGTCACTGTTTCATTGTGAATTCTCTAGTCTTTAATCATAGAATATCAGAAAACATACTATTACATCAAAACCACTTGTATTTTGATTACTGTACCTCACATCAGAGCTCCTTTTTGGCCTGGGTCAGCTATAAAGATAATCAAACCTAGCTCCTAATGACAATGTCCCAAAATTACACTGGTTCATATGTAAATACAGATGCTTTTTAAACCTGGGCTGGTTCTACCTCTGAGCGTTAAATATATCCTGTTAAAACATTGTCCTCTGAATCAAAATTTAACTCTGAAGCATTGCCCAATTTAACTGTCTTGTACTTTGCGCCATGTCCTTACTTTTCAGCATTTAATGTTTTCCGAAGTACTGCATGTGTCTGTTTTCACAGTGATTGCTCTACCACTCACATGGTTACTGATTAACCTCTAAGTGGAGTTAGAGGATTAGAATCATTAGAATCATTATTAAGGTTGGAAGAGACCTCAAGGATCATCTAGTCCAGCTGTCCCCCCACCACCTATTACCCACTAAACCATGTCCCTAAGTACCACATCCAACCTTTCCTTAAACACCCGCAGGGATGGTGACTCCACCACCTCCCTGGGCAACCCATTCCAATGCCCAACCACCTTTTCCGAGAAGATTATCCTGAGACAAGACTCTCTGAAGGCACTTGTGGTTTTATTAGCCAACTGCAGTCTTCCTTTGGGTATCACAATCCAACTGTAGTTAATTATGCAGCTCTGTGCATGTTTTTGGGCAATGTTTTTTCGTTTGTTCTTAACTTCCGTAAGTGAGAAATAGCTTCCTGATTCCAGTATCTATATAGATTTCAGTGTGTCACAGCAACTGTTTGTTGAAGTAACTTCTCTTATTTTTAAGCACATCACACCTGCTTTTTAGACATGTGGGCAGTTTAGATTTTCTTGATGAAGAACGTCAAGTGTTTATTAAATCTCAGTGTCAAACCTTGTGTGTTACAGACGCAGCACGTACAATCCTTTCAATTAAACAATATTCCTTAAATCATTGTTTATGACCATTCCATCTGATTTTGAAAACTTAACATTATTTAACAACTTGTAGAGCATCTATTAATCAGTGGTTTTGAAATCCCTGACAACACTGTTAAATACATTGATGAAAAGAAATATCATCCTTAAATTCAAGAAGTTATGGTGAGTTGCAATGACTAAATAGGGGATTAACCCAGTTGTTTGACAGTGAGTTCAAGTAACAAAGTAACAAGCCCAATGACAAAATGGGACCCTTCTCCATTATCATATTTTTCCATATTTTGTGAAGTAGTAACCCCATGCCCACTGGTCTGCTAAACTGCAGCTTAAACAGAACAGCCATCTCTCCTGTCTTAACTCCTAACACCTTCCCTCTGGCTAGCTGCTCAGTTTCCAGCACAGCATGATGTGGAAGCTGTCAGTAGGGACAACTGCATTCCTTGGTTTGCTTTTGCTATCCAATGTCCTTGAAAGATCCTGCTTTCTTCAGGGTCAACCCCACAGCAGACCTCATGCAGCCTGCTATGTATCTATGTCTTCCAGCTGCTACGCATCTGACTCACAAGTATCTCCCCTGTGTTGCTCCCTGAGAATGGCTCAGAATGAGCTATTGTTAAAATCAGACTACGTGGACTCACATTTTCTTTGCTGTCACATTTTCCAATCAGCTGTGTTTCAGTAAAGTCAGTGGAAAATACTGTCAATCTCCATGAGACCTCAAAAGATGCATTAGCGTGGAGGCTGCGGTCTACAAGTGTGCACAGAGCGTGAACCACTGTGAAGCATGAAGCTGTAAACTGTCCCCAGGCTGAGTCCTGTCATAGTGATACATGTGGTGCAATGCCACATTAGAACACAACAAAGATGAGAACTTGAACAGAGTGTGTGTGTGTATTTAAACATTAAGTTTTATAATAGACATTGAGATTTTTAAAAGGTACTAAAGGCTTTATCTATGCCAAGTATGCAAACAAGTGAAGAATCAATGTAAAGAATAAATTAACTTTACACTTTCCTATGTGATAAACTACTTTTGTCATGACATGTCCCAAAGAAACTCTAGTTTTCACTGGAAGTGTTCAGGAGTACATGTAATTTTGGTATACGAAAAAAAGGACTGAAAAGCAGAATACCTGAAATTTAATTGGCTTGCTTTAATATGACTGAAGTCACATTCTACTGAAAATGATCACTTTCAACTAAGACCTCAAAATGTAATACTTGATTTTATGATTACATCTAAGGTGTTTCTATTTACATATGAAAAATTCAAAGATGTATAATTCTACAAAAATACTCAGAGAGAGCATCATTTTAATGTCATGGGAAAGAGCAGATTCAGTATAATTCATTGTTACTCTTCATGAAATACAGCTTTATTTTCAAAGATAATATTGTTTAACACAGACTAAAGGTCATAATTTAAACATTAATTACAAGTCTTCATTACAGAGCAAGACTTTTATCTCAGACGCTTGTAAAATAGAAAATTGAATGGAACAGAACTGGTTTCTCTTTTCCTGCATAGGCTTATAGGTACTGATGTGACTGAATTTGTCGAATGCGATTATACTTTATTGATATGTTCCACCCTTTTACTGACCTTGCCAGTTTAACCCTGTTTTTCCAGTATATATTTGCTGTCACGCAGACATTTTTTTACCCAGGTTGAATATTTGTTAATTTCTGTTCTATTCTCAGACAACAGTAAACGATGCCAAGAGACTCAGTCATTAATAATCAGTAATGGGCTAGTATGGAGGAACAAGTGGTAGATGTAGTAGAGCTAATCACTCTGGGAAGATGAAAGCATTGCCTTCTCCTTTCACAATCATGATTTGTTTTCTCACAAGCAAAGATGAGAAATTGCAATGCAAGAAGTCATTTGCCTGCACTACTGTGTGGGTGTTCAAGGGCATGTGAGACAGAAGGTAAAAGACAATTTTTCATCAAATTCCTTGTGTTTGTAATTGCTTGCTTTACGTGTGCTTCTATATTATAAATATCTCATTACCGAAACGGCTTAGTTAGGGTATGTAATAAAGCTCATCTGCATACCCATGAGGGAGCACAGACTGACAATGGCAGGAGAGGTACCCCAAATACTAGCATGCCCTGGCTGCTCCCAAGCTCAACCCAAGGCCACCAGCTCATAAAATGTCCATCGCACAAACCCCAAGGAGTCCAGAGCAGCAAGTCAGAACCCAAATCAAAGGCTCCTGAGGAACAAATCACCTTGACATGTCCCAGGGATGTCCCAGGAGTGCCTCAGCCCATGTCCAGCAGGAAACCCACTGCCAGCAACCATTGGGAGCACCTCTGGGTCACACTTTTGACTGAGGAGGGTTGCTGCCCGGGGTTTTGGAACATATGGGTGCAGGGAAAGAGCAGCTTGGGATCTCACAGGATTTATTATGGGATGTTTGGGGAGGAACCAAAGGTGGGAAAAGGGGTCCTCATCCAGCGAGGACCAGGAGTGGGAAAATACGGGGCCTAGTGACAGGAAAGTGGGTACACTTGACAGTCATGCCTCGTACATGGCCAGTACAGCCTATCCTGGCTGCTCTTCAGGGTCCTCTCTCTTGTCGCTGATGGCTCTGTATGTGTGTGTGTGTGCGCGCGCACGTGCACGCACACACATGTGTATGTGCACGTGTGTGTCATGGTTTTACCTCAGCTGGCAGCATGACACAGCCTCTCGCTCACTTCCCCCCATCGGGATAGGGGACAGAATCGGAAGAGTGAAAGTGAGAAAACTCATGGGTTGAGACAAAGACAGTTTAGTAGGGAACACAAAAGCCGCGTGCACAAGCAAAGCAAGACAAGGAATTCATTCCCCACTGCCCATGGCATGCAGGCGTTCAGCCATCCCCAGGGCAGCAGGGTTCCGTCACGCATAACAGTGTCTTGGGAAGACAAACGCCACACTCCAAATGTCACTGCCCCCTGCCTCCGTCCTTCCTCTTCCCCCAGCCCCTTACAAACCGAGCATGACGCCATATGGTATAGAATGTCCCTTTGGTCAGTTGGGGTCAGCTGCCCTGTCTGTCCCCTCCCAACTCCCCGCACACCCCCAGCCATCCCGCTGGCGGGGCGGGGCGAGAAGCAGCAAAGGCCTTGGCTCTGTGTGAGCATTGCTCAGCAACAGCAAAAACATCTCTATATAACAAAAACATCTCTAAATCATCAACACTGTTTTCAGCACAAACCCAAAACACAGCCCCATACTGGATACTATGAAGAAAATTAACTCTCAGCTGAAACCAGGACAGTGTGTGTGTGTGCAGATGTGTGTATGTGCACATATGCACGTGTATGTGCACACATATGGGGCTGAGTGCAGCAGCTGGGGTCAGTGTGGGTGGGAGCACTGTGTCCACGGTGCAGTGACCACAGTGGGTGTGCAAGTGCCAGTGAAGATCATGCTGGGTGGAGTGTTGGGGTGGTGAAGTGCCCAGGACTAAGTGGCTGTGGGGGTCTCTGAGAGCAAGAGCTCAAGAGTCTGGGGACAGGGGAGTCCCAGCCAGCTCTATGTGCTTGTGCACACATGTGAGTGTGTGCAGCAGCCTGTCACAGCAGCTGGCGTGGGGCTGCAGCTTCAGGAGCTGTAAGCCCTGGTGCCAGCAACTGGGGAGACTGGGATGTAGGTGCCAGTATTGGGCAGGTTGAGGGTCTGAGCTGGCTGCTGGAGGGACCCACTCCATATGTGTGTGCATTTTGTCACTTGAGGCCATTGGCGCTGTCTGTGCCCACATGAGTGCTCTCCGTGTCTGTCTGATCCCTGTGTCTGTACACGTGTAGGTATGTATGTGGTGTGAACGTGTGCTCTGTGTGCGCCTGACTGCTGGGAACACATCTCCAGGCTCACTGCTGGCTAGACCTAGTGACGTGGAGCTGAGCAGCCTCACCCCTCCCAGGCTCTTGGATCCAGCAGAATATCCTGTCCTGCAACCTAAATACTTTTTTTTTTTAAAGCAATAATAGAATTATTTCTGTGTAAACAGATTAATGACTTACCTATCCATACAGGAATAGAAGTTTACTTAGAACTTTAATATTTATACAAGGATAAATCTCAAGCCTATTAGAGGACTTGGATTCAGCTCCAGACTGATTTTTTTTCTCATAAAAGTCTTATAGCTTGTTGGCAGTTTTGTCTGAAACAGGACTGGCTGACAACTGTGGTCTTGACTCATCAATGATCTCAGTGCAACTGTGAGGATGCCTGCCAGGCTCAGCTGGGCTGTGCAGAAGCAAAGTGGTCATTTCTGTGAAGTGGCAAATACTCGGAGTTTGGCTCACTAGTTCAATTTTAACCAGCTCCCTGCTACTGGAAATAACTGTATCTTAAGTTCTTGTTTATTAACAGGATTTGACATGCAGGTTACACACACAGATTCCACCTGAAATTAGTCATGGTTTGTGCCACTATTTCCAGTGGAGGAGTATTTCAGAAACACATTCTTCTGATGATTTGCAATTGTCTTTGATTTCCAGTCTGAAGCCAATTCTGGCTGATGTATTTTTCTTTTGTGATTATAACTCTAAAGCTCCGATGATTTTGCTTCTTCCCTAGCATTCTTCTTCTGATGCTCATATAGAGAGCAAATATATCCTTTCATTCCACTAGTTTTAATAAGCCAACCATTTAAAAAATAATGTTCACACTGCACATTTGGCCTGTGCCTGAGACTCCTAAATTTTTACTGCACCCAAAATAACACAAGAGCCAGGCACCAGCCTCTCAGTTTGAAAATAACAGCTAACAACTGGGAAGCAGTAAGGAACAGCTTTCCAAGCTGTCTCTCAACTGTGACTGACTGAGCTCCCCATTTTAATACAGCTAAACCTAGCCAGACTGGACCCTTCACCACACTGCTGCGTACAGAAAGCAAGTAATACCTGTCCACCAACTTCCTGGGTGTCCTTTTCACCGATCCTTGAACACTATCAATTTTTTTTTCAAGGATGGGATCAAATGCAGTGTGGTAATGTAGATGTGACCTTTCTGTCTTACAAAGCATTTTGTACAGAAGAGTTTGCTCCATCAGGTATTGAAAAAGACTACAAGTATAATCAAGTCTTTGCAAGGCTGCATGTAACAATGAAAAGAAGGCAACTATCAGTTTCAGAAAAAAATGCTTTTTGGTATTAATAACAACTACTAAAGATTAATTATTATTCTGGTGGTGATAATGTGCTTGCTTCTGTTTATCCCACACGTTATTCAGGCGTGTAAGGATTAATTACTCTCCCTAGAAAAAAAGGAAAAAAACATGCAATTAACTATAAACTGTGAAAACAGTGGAAGATCTCAACAATTTGTGATGAGCAGTAACAGCAAGTAATAGAAAGCCTGTTTTATGGAACATATGCACCCCATGAAACTGTTAATCTCTTTGTAATCAATGAGACTACTCATGAGTTTACCAGATCATTAACCTAAATAAACTGGGATCATAGTCTAGATTTCGGAATGCAATCTGCAGATAAACTGTCAGCCTAGCTATGTCCAGCAGTTACAATGGGAGGTGAGTGGCCAGCAGGGAGGCATCTTAATTGCCTGTTAGTTGTGGAACAAAAGATGACAGGAAGTCAGCTTAAATAATACAGACATACCCTTGTGAAAGGGTGAAGATTATAAAAAACATTTAATTGTGTGCATGTGCTGGTAATAGACTTGTAATACTGATGCCCTACAGGATCTGTCCAAAACAGAACAGTTTCAAATATCCGTTTTTTTTTTAAACTACTGATTGAATATTTTAAACCATCTAAATGAAGTGACTTTCCTTATTTGTAAAGTGGAGATTTTCAGTAAATTCTAGCACATATTTGGACTCAAGTTATATTTGAAAATACAACCCTAATTATCTTTCACTGCATTTATTCTATTGGTATTCAGAAAAAGGTTGTGGTGTGTAGTAAAGCAGTAAGATGCTGTGCCACACTTTACCCGAATGCCTGCAAAAATGCTGCCGGGAAGAATTAATTAATCTCTGTACACATTCACGTTTTGTTTCCAAAACACCTTTTCATGCACCCAAAATTTTCTGTTTGCTTTTATTCCAGGACAGAGAAATCTCTTATTGTTCTCTAACACACAAAGAAAAGAGAAGACATGGTATTTATGGGGGCAGGAGGTTGCATCAGGCACCAACAATATTACAGTAGAGTTTCGTTAAGAACCTTTATTTTGTGTGAATGTCACTGTAAAGTCACCATTACTTCATGCTTTTTCCTCACTTCATGTCACTTTTTTCCTATGGACAAATTAGTCAAGTATGTAAGTAGTGCATTATACTGCTAGTGGCTGTAGGACACCACTGGTACTTGGCTTTGAATCCTGCACTGCCCATCTACTCTATTTGACGCATACTTGCATATCCTGGATTTCCAACACTCAGTGACAAAATCACATTTCAGATGCGAAATAATATCATACCAGAAATTCTTACCATTTCTATGACAAATATACTTTTAAGTTCTAGCTACCACAATGTCCACTGTATATATCTGTTCCACATGACCAGAAATGACAGCCATTTCTTCTTCTGTATATCACTGAAATTTTGAAGGAATACCTTAAACTAGTGCAATACAAAAAAATCTGGTGCTGTGTCCCACTTGACCCCCCAAATTCCACTTTGACAGCACTTCCCATTTGGAAACTGAACATGCAGGAGAAGATCAGGTTTGAGAATACCTAAGGAACCTGAAGGTGCACAACCCCATGGCAACTGATGAGCTGCATCCATGGGTCCTGAGGGAACTGGCGGATGAAGTAGCCAAACCATTGTCCGTCGTATTTCAGAAGTCGTGGCAGTCCGCTGAAGTTCCCACTGACTGGAAAAGGGGAAACAGAACCCCCATTTTCAAGAAGAGAAAACAGGAAGACCCAGGGAACTACTGGCTGGTCAGCCTCACCTCCATGTTGGGCAAGATCATGTAGCAGATCCTCCTGCAAACTATGCTCAGGCACATGGAAAGTAAGGAGGTGATTGAGGACAGTAAACACAGCTTCAAAAAAGGCAAATCATGCCTGACAAATCTGGTGGCCTTCTATGACGGGGTCACAGCATCAAGGTAAGGGACAAGGGAAGGACAACCGACATCGTCTACCTGGACTTGTACAAAGCTTTTGATGCTGTCTCGCATGACATCCTTGTCTCTAAACAGGAGAGACATAGGTTTGATGAACGGACCACTCATTGCATGAGGAATTGGCTGGATGGCCACACTCAAAGAGTTGTAGTCAATGGCTTGATGTCCAAGTGGAGACCAGTGATGAGTGGCATTCCTCAGGGGTCAGTACTGGGACCAGCACTGTTTAACGTCTTTGTCGGCGACATGGGCAGTGGGATCGAGTGCATCCTCACCAAGTTTGCCAATGACACCAAGCTGTGTGGTGTGAATGACACCCTGGAGGGAAGGGATGCCATCCAGAGGGACCTTGACAGGCTTGAGAGGTGGACCTGTGCAAACCACATGAAGTTCAACAAGGCCAAGTGCAAGATCCTACATGTGGGTCGACGCAATCCCAAGCACAACTACAGGCTGGGCAGAGAATGGATTGAGAGCAGCCCTGAGAAGGAGGACTTGGGGATGCTGGTTGATGAGAAGCTCAACATGAGCCAGAAAAGTGCACTGGCAGCCCAGAAAGTCAACCATGTCCTGGGCTGCATCAAAAACAGTGTGGCCAGCAGGTCGAGGGAGGTGATTCTTCCCCTCTCCTCCGCTCTTGTGAGACCCCACCTGGAGTACTGCATCCAGCTCTGGGGTCCTCAGTACAGGAAAGACATGGAGCTGCTGGAGCAAGTCCAGAGGAGGCCACAAAGTTGATCAGAGGGCTGGAGCACCTCTGCTATGAGGACAGGCTGAGGGGGTTGGGCTTGTTCAGCCTGGAGAAGCAAAAGCTTCAGGGACACCTAATTGCAGCCTTCCAGTACCCAAAGGGGACCTACAGGAAAGCTGGTAAGGGGCTGTTTATTAGGGAGTGCAGTGACAGGACAAGGGGTAATGGGTTTAAACTGAAAGAGAGTCTGGTAGTGTTCAAGGCCAAGTTGGATGGGACTTTGGGCAACCTGATCTAGTGTTGGGTGTCCCTGCCATAGCAGGGGGATTGGAACTAGATGATCCTTGTGGTCCCTTCCAACCCAAACCATAGAATCCTAGGAACCATTCTATGATTCGATTTTTTTTTTCAAATGTAGAAGGTCAAGCAAAGCATTTAGCAGTCCCCTCCTGTGTATTGGCTTGAGACAACAGACAAGAGAACTTTTAGAACAAGAGGCAGCATTTCAGCTCCTAACCATCTTTTTCTACAGGCATGTAATTCAGAGAAGCCCGATTGCTGTCTTTTCTCTTCTCAGCCAGCAGGATACAGGTTGTGTCAACTCAGAAGCTGCTGAGATGTCATAGCTTGGTACACTTTATGTGGCACCTGTCACAGACAGGCTTTTGTGCCAGCAGCTGGACTAGAGCTGCCTCACAGCTCCCTGGCTCAGCTGTGCGGTGCTGGTGCAGGACCACCTACCTCTCACCCTGCTGTCAGGAAGTGCATCACAAAGCTGCAGTAGCCTGCAACAGCTCAGACCCAAGTGCCCAGGGATTAGGCAAAGTCTGCATCAAACCACACCTGACCTTTGTGACTCTTGTCAGCACACCCGGTATAAAAGTGTACTGAAGGCACATTTGAGAAAATTTGAAGTTTCCATTAAAATCTGATGTTAAAAACCATGATGTAAATTCTAGGTGGAACACAAGTTATAAATTACGCAGAAATTATTTCCTTAATAATGGAAATTATTGATGGTGAGGAATGGAAATACAGATGATCTACTTGAGCTTACCTAGCTTGGAAAAAAACTAGTCACCTTCAAAAGCTAATTTAAACCATCTTGAAATTATTGTATTTTCATTACTACAATGCATATCCTTGCAGGGTGTTGTCTTTTGTTTGTCACACACCCTGAACTGCTTCTACCGCAATGCATTACAAGAACTGTTGTTGTTGAGACGGACACATAAGGCAACACTCCAGCATCTCCTTTATTGTATTACACAGCTAGCTTTTATACCTTTTCTACTTATATGTGCCTTGATATCATTGGTGCTTATTACATATACACAATTAACCACTGGTCACAGCTATACACATCAGTCTCTACCCAAACTCATCCAACTTCCTTATCTTTCGGTCTGACAAGTTCTTGCAGCTCCTGCAAGTTGTTTACCTTTCTTCTGTCCAGGGAGTTCTGCATTTTCACGAGTGCATAACAATCTAGTCGAGGTCAAATGCCTCATGCTCTGCCAAGGGATCTGCGGACCCGCCGCAATTTCCCACAAACTGTTTCCTGTCATCACTCTGCACACTTGGAATAGGTTTTTCACAGAGGAAAGCACTTCAGCTTCTGTCAGTCAGTTGTCCGCTGGGAATGCATGGTTAGTGAATAATACGTAACACAGCCACTGTCACTCTTCTTACCATATGCAGAGTATGAAATGCAGAGGTTTTCTAATATGAAAAATATTTAAGGAGACTACATTAGCTATCCACCAGAAAAAACACTATGTAAACCTTCTATAGGTTACCCAATTGTTTGAAACTAATGCTAAAAGGAACATTACATATACTCAGAAACTAAATATACTAAAATAAGCCATTCTGAAAAAAAATTTACACTATCTATAAGAGAAATCATGTTTCATGGATATATGATTAAGGACAAGCATCTAATAGAATACAATGCTTCTTGCAAATCATGGCTTTTCAGGAGAATTGTGTAACCCTATCTGATATTACAGGCTGGAGCTTGGTAAATCTTCAATGTTTCTCTAGTGTGGAACTTTGAATTGTTATGCACTGCTGGTCTCAACCCCTCCTGCAGATTGCTTGAGTATCCTCCTGGGTACTCATTAAAACAAAGTAACTGTCTGAAACAATAAAACTGCTCCTCTTTAGCTCTTCACTTCCAGCCTTCTGGTTGACCTCCACATAATTGTGAGAGATGTTTACCATTGAGAAGGGAAGAGTAGTTCCTCAGCAGACTTTAGCCTCTCTTCCCTTTAATGTCACCCCAGTAGAGATATACACAACTAAGCATTCAATTGCTACTGCTTCCTGGGAGGAAATCTTGCTATTTTGCTCCGACAGACTTCTTCCAATGGTTCCCTAGAGAGATTGATACTATGCATTGAAAGGTCTGCTCCTGGACCTGACAAAGCCTGCTCTGAACCTTTGGATGGTCCCAGGACTGATATTTCTTGTCACCTCCTGTCACACCCACCATCAAGTAGCTTCACTGTACTGGAGCAGGTTTAAGATATATACTATTCAATGATCACAGCACAGTAATGGATTCATGGCCTGAATCTGACCATGATGCAGATTAAACAAGATTCTCCTTCCTCTCCTCATGTGCTTTAAACAAAACTCTTCTTCTTAATTTGGGAGAGGTAGGAGATTTTCAAAGGTGGGGGTGAGGGAAGGAAAATCCTTAACTTTAGAGATACACTTCTCATCCTTGGCTTGTATCTGAAGTATTTCCCATTTAGTTTAGTAATAGCAAACAATACCTGTCAGCTCCTTGACATGGCAGGACATTGGTTTCCTTCCAGCTGTACGAAAACTTAAAACTTATCCACATAATTCCTGTTTGCGGAAGGCTACTCAGAACCCACCTCGTCATTATTCACAGTTAATGAGTCCATCAGGACTTGCCAGACAAACCAGAGCAGAGAGGAATTAGCAGCACCATCTAAGCCAGCTCCATCAGTACCAGCAGAGCTCAGAGCCCTGTCCTCGACTTCAGCTCCATGCAGCTACACCGGAGCTCAGTAAACTGCTCGCTTCCAATCGAACACAGAGACCAACAGCCTGGCCTGCTGAATTAAACAATGAAATTGCCATGTAGTACATGGGAGTGAGATTTTCCTATTTAACTATTTACTGACCTTGGAAATTTTAATAGACTAATCCCCTTGGAATTTTTAATGTAGTAACTCTCACACTAGAAGTTGCAGAAATACAAATTACAATCTTTACAACAGGATCTCTTTCGCGTAAGGAAACTTTATACAGCAACTTAATAGTCTAGTTTACTTGGTTAGTGTGGTCCTACATGATTATGAGTAATACATCTGTGACGTGTTGTTTCTGGTGATTTTAATAATTTCAGTGAAACTGCTTATTTTAATCATATTTACCAGCCCAAATATGTCTACTAAACACTAGTAGAACTGTGCAGGTTCTTCATGGTATTCAGCGCATGGGATTTGCAAACGATAGCACATTGAGTATTGAGTCAGTAGGCACCAAGAGCATAAATCTGTATGTACCATGGTTCAGTGATAACACTTTCCTGTATGACATTGTTCATCCAATTTTAGACTGTCTTTCTCCTGTAATGGTCTTGAAATAGCCTTAAAATTGCTAGCAGTTGACATGGTAATCCTTTGATTCTTTTTTCCAAAGAATTTTGACTAGGAAGACCCAGCAGAGTTACTCAACATAACAAGCACTCCAAGATTTTCGGTGCCTCAGTACAAACATACTAAAACTAAACAATGCCACTGTACATACACATACAATAAGATAATGTCTGTAAGGAATCTAAATTTGTCCTTAAGCCAAGCCAGATATAAAGTGGAAACACTGATGCCCTAAGTTGGTTAAACACCCTAGCAAAGAGTTAAGACAGCTTATTCCATGGTTCTTCCTGTTAGCAGTGTTTCCTGCATTATGACTTGGGAGAAAATCTGGATGGAGTCTTCCCTGCAACACCTCTGTCGTGGTTCAGGCCCAGCCAGCAGCTGAGCACCACGCAGCTGCTCACTCACTCCCCCGTTGGTGGGGTGGAGAGGAGAATGAGAACTCCACAGGTGAAGCCTCCTCCAGTTGAGATAACCATTTAATGGGCCAGGAAAGGGAGAGGGAAACATCAACAAAGCAGCAGGAGTTATAGTGGGATGTAAAGAAACATGACAACAAAGAGAGCAATGTACCGATCCAAGGACTGACCCAAGGGACCAGACACTCAGCCCACACCAAGACCATCCTGGAACAGCACTGACCTGACCCTCCTTGGTCAGCCCCCTTTTTATTGGGAGCATGAGGGCACACAGTATGGAATAGCTTGGGCAAGCTCGGCTCACCTGGCCTGGCTCCTGAAAATTAACCCCATCTTGGCCAAAGTCAGGACAACCTCAGTTCAAATCCTATTGAAATTACTGAGATACCAAATGAAATATTTACGTTCTGGATCAAAATCTGAAGGCTAAAAAATCTAATGTGTTTTACCCGGACACAAATAACACAAACAGGCACACACTGGAACTTCAAAATAATGGCAGCATTACACTTGATTTTAATAAGCTCCTATGAACTATGGAAACAATGTGGTAGTTTTCCAGATGCCTGAATGATAAAAAAATCCAGCTTCAAGAGTTCAGTTGAACTAAGGTTTTACCAAGAGCTTTGTGAACCTGAGAAGGCAAATCTTTCTGAAAAAAATAGTTCTAATATTCTTATTTGGATTAATTGCAAATATCTATTTCCCTGCTTCTAATGAGTTTTGTCTTGATCTAACAATCCAGCCCCCTCCTTGTGATGTGAGATGAGTGGCACCAGTTTAGTCTAACTCATTTAATTTCAGGTGTACAAAGAGCTTTTAGCTGTAAAAATCCATCTCCTAGATAGGTAAAATCATTCCAGTTATGATGAGCTATCTTTGTTTTCAGAAAGCTTTTAGTTTGTCCTAGTCACCGTTGTACACATTCCTGCTCTTGAAACCACAGTGCAGGTAACAGTTCATACCTGCCTTGGGGATGTCAGTGCTGATGTCCCTGGGGATGTCAGTGATCTTCAGTCTTTGCTTTAACACCTGTCCCTTCTTTTCTATTTTGATAGCAGAATGTTTAGCCTTCCAGTTGGCAACTTTTGCGATACTCAGAGCCAAAAAGAGCAGAGTCTGCTTTTTGGATAGGTATAAGGTAATGAAAGCAATGTAAGAACAGTCCAGGAAGAGAATAAAGTGCACAGCAAGACAGAGGCAAGGACTGCTGTGACCTACCCAGTTTTTGCAAACTGAAGGTATGTAATTCTATGTTAATACATGTTCTGGATTCTTAACACTACCATGGGAAAAAAAAATCAGTAATAATTAGAAAACAAGTTTTCTTTCTCCATTTTGCTTTTGCACTACACCATCTATTCTCTATTAACTGCTCTCTTCATTTGTTTGCTCAGTATTCTCTCTTGAGCTGATAAAAGGGTTTCATTAAAGCAAAGCCTAATGCTGTTGGTGGCAGGAGAGCTGCCAATTGTGGCGGTTTTAGTAAGTCTATTAAGCTGACCTAAGCATGCTAATACTTAATAAACTCCTTCTATTCACAGCAGTCCTTTGCAAATATTCCTTTATCCTGTATGAAAAACTAAGTTATGCAACTCAAATGAGTAATAAACGACCAGACACCACACTCTACCTTATCTTTATATAAATCTATATCTGTATAGGTCTGTCCTCAGAAAAGCAGCAGCATACTATCAATCATAACCTCTGCTGAACCAGAATCACTTCTTGAGATTACAGAAAGGTCTAACAACAGCTTTGTGAAAGTATTCTGCTTCAGAGATTATTAAGAAGCGCTGGACAATCAAAACAGAACTTTTTTTTTCAAGGATTTCCTGCCATAGCCTATTTGCAGAGCAGATGTTCTAAACCTATCTGAAGGACATCTGTTATAGCCATCTAGTACAGTTTATCTCTAAATTATCCAGAGGGGAAAAAAAAAAAAGTCCAGATTCTACAAATCACTGACATCCTCTGTCACTGCCATAGCAGTTAATATGGTAGAAAATACTCTGAAGAATAGCAAGTGAGCTATATAAAAGTACTAGTCAGCATCACCACTTATCAAAGTAAAAGCCTTTATCTTCCTTAACATTATTTGCCTTTCTTCAGGACTTCACAGGTCCAGCTATTACTGTGTGTTTAACCACAACAAAGTTTTTACAGCAACAAAACATTGAACAGTCATATCTTACATAAGAGAAATCTGCAGCAGTAGAAGAGTTTCAGTTCAAAAAAATCTTGAAAAAATAATCTGTGAGGCTTCTAAAAGAAAAAAACAAGAGAGCTCACATGAAAGAGAGAAGATTGATCTTAAATTCTTCTCTCCTGAAAGATTAATGTCATTGTTTAGGTAATGTAATAAATACGGGGCGGGGGGCGGGACGGGACACCCAGTCGGGATGGAGAAGGCACAAGCCTGATATCTAATAGGAAATGTACTCAGTAAGAAACATCATTTATTTCAGTGCACATTTACTTGAGAACTACTGTCAGGCAAGTGCAGAAATGATGGTGGAGCAGTCCGACAGCACCATTTCTTCAGCAATTTGCGATGACCATAATAGAAAATATTCTCTAGCAACAGCTGATTTTTCATTCATTGCAAAGGGTACTGGAGACCCTACTTGTTTGAGTTAATACAAAATTATCATACAGGTGGAAAAATAATGGAAGGACCGTAGTTTTGTGAACAGAGGGGATCATATTTTAAACTCAAAACCTAAACTGTCTCAGTAAGAAAAAAAAAATAAAATTGTAATAGTTTAGCAGAGAAAGACTAACCACACACAGGCCTGTTATTATATTTAGTGTAGAATTTATACACTGGCTACTCTAGTGAGGCTAACAACACATCAGCCACTTTGCACAGAGTCAGAACAGCTACCAAGGAAAATAAACCAGCCTTCTCCATCAAGGACCGACTGTGGGCTTCCCCAGGGAAAGATAAATTATGGTGAAGTCACCTACAGCAGGTGGCAATTGTGTTGCTTAGTCACAGCTGTGGTGAAGCCTGCAAATAACGGCCAGCATGGCACTTAGTGATGAATTAGGCTTCTTCACAGTCACCCGAGTATATCCCTAAACAATTCTCTTCCATGTTATTTCAGTAATTTATTTCATATCCTTGCAGGGCAAAACAATACTTACACTAGATAATGCAACAACCTGCAGACCTCTTCTCACATGGTTCAGTTCTGCTGTTCTACTGCATGGGAACACCCGCTCGTCGGAGAACAGAAAATACAGATGAGTTAGAGCATGAAGCAGAAAGAAAATTCTCCCCTGTGAATAAACTCACTTTATTTAAGAGAAATATGGCAAGACTTTTTCTATTCTCTCTCAATAAACACACTCAAAATCTCATCTGAATGACCCGTAGGATGCTGACTAACGAAGGAGCAAGACTTCAATCATTCTGCCCCTGAATTCACATCTAAGAACTCCGTTTTATAGCATAACACTGGGTATTTCTGCATTCTTATATTTTAAGCTTATGGAAAAAAACCCGACAAATTAAGGACCTTGACAAAAATATTGTTTGCCACAGAAGGATATGCAAATACAACAACAACAAAAAATAAAACCATCACAGATAATACTGATGTATCTTACAAATTCTTCTTTAGTGCCAAATGATTCCACTAGGGCTGAAAACCTTAGTCAGAAAAGGACTGTGTACAAAGGAACTTGTGACATCTTCCCTCCAACTTATGTTTGTACTTATGTTTGTAATTTTTTTCTAATACAATTATCTCATAAAACCCCACATATTTGTTATTGAGGAAGGCGACTGTATTCCAAAAATAAACAAGTGTAAAAAAAAAACTTACCATTTTTCCTTCAACTCTAAGTACCATCAACATGTAAAAGTAAAAAAGCAATAAAACCATTCTTTCGTAAGAATTTTATAGTATTTTTGTGCACAGCTGCTGATTTATTTAAGTTGACTTTATAGTGCTAGGCAACGTGATTAACATACCAGAAAAGAAGGTAAAAAGTAGGTCAGTGATAGAGGACAATGGTTCTTCAACTCTCAGCAACCTGCCTCCACCTTGAAGTATGACATTCATTCCTCATATTTTGTAGCACTAAATAACACTGTGACTAGACACAGAAGACAGGACTTATTAGACATTATCCATGCTTGATCTTTACACGAAATTCCCATGGCATCTGTAGAAATTCCACAGCTGCACAAAACAGAATAAGGTCCATGGTAAACACAGCTTTCAGGATTTGCTCTTCAATAAATATCACGAGTGTAAGAGAGACAGCAAATATTAACATTTTATTTATTTTCAACATATAAAGGTTATAGCTCTCTGCAACAATTCTTTTAGAGCCATCTTGTGGGGAAAACAAGCAATTTAAAACAATATATGTACTCTAATTGGTTTTCTACCATAAAGATCAGTGTTCAGTATGGTATCTTATAGCAGTCTTTTTTAAAAAAAGAAGCCTTGGTCACACCGCAAACTTTATACAACATTGTTTAAACCACTGGAACATGAAGTGTCTGTATGAACAATCATTTGTTAAAAGATTGGTTCTGGGTACAAAATATATATATATCATTAAGTTAAAGATTCTATTTTTCTGAGAACACTTTTATGTCAGATTTCATTCAAACTCTACCCAACTGCAGCCCACAAAAAACTAGACAAGCTGAGGTTTCCTTCAGAGCTCACTTAGCCAAATGAGCAATCACATGGAATTATTCAATCTAATTAAAATGTGGTAAAAAAATGCCAAATCTAAATACAGTAGTAGATTCAGCGCTTAAAGTGAAAAACCTTTGTTCTTTAACACCGTTAGCATTGCTGATTTATTTGAAGTTTTGGTAATCTGCTAGTTCTGAAGGACTTTACACCAGTTGTTTATAAAGAACTCATGAAACGACAGTTTTCTGTTTGTGTATGCTTAAGTGAAGTTCAGCATTGGGCAGTCATTTTCAGAATAACCCCTAGTCATGATGCAGGCTTCAGCCACCTAAAGCAACCAAACATCAGCTGCTGCTTGATCTGTATTGTCCGTGAAACTAAGCATTTAAATTTTATCCTAGAGAACAAAAGTGCACATATAGTCCATATATCTGACTCAGTTTTAACTTATGCCCTATTAAAATACTTAATCTACACAACATTAAAGCGTATCACATCACATTTATTCAATATGTAATTATCTTCTATTAATACAAAAGTAAAACAAAGTATCACGAACGCTTCTACAAAGTGTACAATTAAGAGGTGTCATGGAAGTATGCACTTTTTGCATCTGTTACAATCACTGTATAGTATAGACTAGCAGGCACCTCTGTTAATTTTTGTTTTTTAAATAAGTAAGGAAATTTGACACAAAAGGGTCCTATGCCTTTGGACAGCTGTAACTGAACAGAAGATACTAGCACCCAGATGTATAACCAGACAATTTTGCTAAGGCAAGCACGAGTATGTCAATTTTTAATTTTATACTTCTACTAAACTTTCAGTGAAAGAAGGTGTACATGTGTGCTTACAGCTTTCCTTCCTCCTTAAAGATGACAATGAGATCCACTTCCTCCACATCCTCTTTAAACTTTGGAAAGGAGCCCTGACTCAGGAGCACTCGCTTTAATGAGATTTTGGATTTCTTTGAATTTTGGATGTTCTTTATCAGCTACCAGCTGCAGTAATATAGCTTCACTAGTAGTAACTATAATTCCAGTACGAGCAAGACGCTGCAAGAGAAAAGAGCAGACAGACAATAACATGAGATACTTGGAAATGTGAATGAGTACACATTTTGTAAAAAAGACAGATGGTATTTTTAAAAACATCTCCTATTAACAAAAGTATTGCCAGTTCCATTCCAGCATTTCTTATCAGTGTCATTTACAACGCTAGTATGAAAAGTGACTGGTTTTAGACTTCACTGAGGAAAAAGGGTGCCCTGGATTACAAATAAAGCTTCCTACTTAGACTGGATTCTGTCCCCATGTCAGATTTAATATGCAGAAGACCCACTCACTCTCTCTTATATCAACAACCCTTTCTCATTGCATAGTCTCAAGGACAGCTTTCTTCACTTCCATGCGCATTCAAAAGCCCTGGGGAAAATTAGTACAGTGAGGTCCAAGATAAAGGTATTAAGGAAGAAACTTAGTTGCAACAATTTCTCTTTCAGAGCTTGTTATGTACTAGTATTTGGGTCTTTGGACTACACAGCACACTAGTAGTAACAATCTCAGGAAACAGAACGAAAAGCTCTCCTACAGACCTTACAAATCATACTGGCACAACAGCAGCTCCTTTTAACCGACATCTCATTACAGCCTCAGTAACTCCTGAGTTAGTTCTCACAGGCTACAGAATAGCTGCATAGAAAGCAAAACTGAAAGATGCCTGTTAGATCTTTTAAGTGTGCAGCTAAACAGAGCAATGTCTCATGTAGCCCAAGCCACAGGACTTACTGCAAAGTTTGCAGACTTCTAAGACTGTGGTTGCTGCCTACATAGCAAAGTTATCTGTAAGTAAAGCCTGACCACCTCCTGCCCCCCATCAGCTTCCCAGCAATCATGCAGATGCTTTCAGAGTAAAACTCTTCACGGATGCAGAATTCCCTCCATCATCCTCTGATGAGCTGCACGCTCCACCAAATCTAACTGAGTCCTGAATGAGCTAAGGGAGGGCAAGAGGTAGAAAATACAGATATATATGCCTTCAGACAGGTTTCAATTGTAATACTAAAGGAAAGAGAAGCTCCAAACTTTCTAGGGCAGACATAGATCACTACTGTTTAGTTGTTCAATTACAAAGCAAAAGATGGGGGAAGTTATTAATTTTAGGGGACCAGTAAAGTATTTGTAACTACAGTCTATATAATGATAAACTAACAGGGCTAGATTTACTCAATTCAGTGCTGTTTACTTGCAATAATGGCAGCAAGCCTTGGATACTCTTAAGTCTAAACAAAGCAGATAGCTTCTCCAGCTCTCCTACTCTGTAGAACATCACATATACGTGGTTTGTTTAAACTACATACACATACGTAGGAGAAAAATAGGAAAATCAAAATGAAATATTATGGCAAAGTTTTCAAGATGTACTTCTCCAGGAATAGAAAGTTTTTTAACTAGTATGGATGACAGAAAAAACAGACTGTTAAAGAACTTTACCCTCTGAGAAATGTTAATTGAAAAAAAGAGAACGTCTTCTCCTTAGAAGCAAAAGATGCCGTAACATGTCAAAGAGGCTGGCATTGGCTTATCCTCTACCTACAGGACTAAGTATAATTTATATGGTTTTGAGATTAGTAGGAATGAAGGGATGCGTGTGCTAAGTGTACTGGATGATTTTCAAGGAAAGGAAAAGTTTTCTTAGAACACAGCCTTCCAGATGAAGGAAACCAGCAAGCGTGTTTTGCATCCACATCACAGGAACAAGTAGAACAGAAAAGAAATCCTGTAGGAATAGACTAAACTTACTCAATCTGAGACCAAGCAGTGACATAAGACACCTTCATCAGATAGGGCAAAGATTAAGAATGGTCACAATCAAGTATGGAGCAAGTTTGCACAAGAGAATGTCAGGCTCACTGATCAAATCACCACAACTAGGAACTATCAGCTGTATGGTGAGACTAAAGCAGGACTACTCAATGCTTTGGTATTTTACCAACTTGGCTAAGAAACATATCACCATGTTCAATTAGGATTACTGACATGTCCAGTACACGAGTCCCTTTCTTCTGCTCTCCTGCTCCCAAGCATGGTCCCCTCTTGCCCTCAGTAGCATTTTTGAGAGAGACTCTACAGCACAAGGAGGAGACAGTGTTGGTACATGCAGGCACAGAGGAGGAGTTCCTACTGTGTATTGGCTGGCTCATCACAGCAAGTCAGCAAATGTTCCCTGAATTATATTTTAATGATTACTGCTTAACAGCAAAACATTTTCTTTGTGCTCTGTGAGAAAACATTGCAGAGACATGCTAAAAAGTTACCTAAACCTGACCATTTTGCCTGGATTATAGCTTTTGCAACAAACCACACTTTTCAGTTGATCAATATCTTTTTGACTAGTAAGAAAAAGCTAGATAGTACCTGCTTTAGGTTCTATTATCCTGAACCAACACTTGCAGACACAGCGTAAGTGATCATACAAAGAGATACACAATAAGACAAACATTTCAATTTCCGTGTATTTGTTTTGTCTACTGCTGCTGCACCATATTGGCTTGGTAAGTCCATGATTTCAGACATTCCTGCATTCTGTGTGCGTCACTATGCTTTACATGACAGACCACATTAAGCTTCCACTTAATCAAGGTCACGGGTTTCATCAAACAGTATATGCTGGTCATTTCCTTTTAGCCTTTAATTCTCTTATTCATGAGAAACAGAAGAAATTAAAAGTCTCCTCCAAATCTATGAAAAAAAGTGCAAAATACTGTAGGTATTAGTTTCAATTTCCAAATAATTGGTAGGGCCTTAGGCAAAAATTGCAATACCTAATGAATGTATCAGGTTTTGATTTCCAGCAGTGATACCTGTAGGCAAGTCATAGTACACTATCAAAAAATAGTTTGTATAAATTTGCTACCAGAGAGTTGTACATCCTTTCAAATCTTCTTGTTACATTTATCTCCACTTTATTAACATTTAGTTAGACTATGCTTCTAGAAGGGTGGGCAAAAAAAAAGGAAAAAAAAAAAGAGAGACTTTACTATAATCACAGTGTCTTGAGATTAAGCTTTAATTTGCACTGATCAGGAAGAGCAAAGGGATGGACAGACATACAAGAAGGAGCTTTGAACAGTATCACTTACTATATTCCACTGCATTTCAAGGGATTTCAATAGAAGAACAGATACTAGTTGGATGAACAAAACCAAAAGCTCTCTAGCACTTTTACTCTGCTGTACAAATACTCCATAAGAAAATATCCTAAAATGCTAATGGGTATACAAAGTAACCTAGATTGGATTTTAAAAGTGATAGTTTCGTGCAATGTCCCAAATATGTTCCACATATTAAATCATAATTTAGGGAAGAAAAAGAAGGGAGTAGTCCTTCTCCATCCTAGAAGCTATCCTGAGAATCAGAGCATTGACCTCTTCTCAGGTCTACCTTTGTCTACTGCATACTGTCCTTAGAGATTCCGTGTTAGCTAACAACAGGCATGGAAGTTAACATACAGACCCAAGGCGGAGACAACCTTGACTAAGAAACTTACCTCAAGAGCAAACATTCTGTCCATCATGCTTCTTGATGAGGTGGCATCAGCAACGATATGAACTTCGAGACCTCTACCGATTAATTCCAATGCTGTTTGCTGGATGCAGACATGCGTCTACAGGGGAGAAATCAAAGGCAAAAAACCCACCAATATGCCATTATTACAAAATGAGTAGCACAATGCCAAATTAGAGTACATAATTAACTAGGGTTCAAACATGTTTTTCTGCCCCTGAAATTACTAGGGAATTCAATGTGGATTTTAAACGCCAACCAAGCTTGAGAAAAGTGCCTGTGGTTCACAAAAACCTAACTTCAAATCTTTTTAGGAGATAACATTAAAGACAAATAACAGAAAAATAATTTAATCTGTTGAGGATAACTGAGCTCTAAGCAATAGAAATTGACTTTTTTTTTTGTTTTAAATTACAAAAAAGCAATGCTTAATACTATTGTGGGCCAACAGACATTACAATAAAACAGTACAAGAATGGCAGGGCACATACTTCTACTCCAAACAGGACAACACTGCGGACTCCAGGGATCTCTGCTAATGCTGCTTCAACTTCTGGTAACACCATTGAAAATTTTGTTTTGGGAAGCACCAGTTTAGCTCCTGTTAAATCAATTTCTTGCACAGTACTGCCAAGACCTTTGGGATACTGTTCAGTTACAATAACTGGAATTCCTAAGAGCCGTGCACCTTGGAGCTACAAGGGGGCAGGGAGGAAAGCATACAAGAAATGAAGTTATTAAAGAACGATAATAGCAAAGACATTGTTATTACCTGAAACTGAATAACAAGTAAATTGGCCGTGTATAAAACAATAAATCTATTAATTTGATCAAACCTACTACACAAAAAAAAAACCAAACCACGACACATACTAGTCGTTGGCCCACGCTGATGATATCACCGAAGTACTTGATGGCAGGCCGGAATCGCTCTTGCATATCACAACAGAAAAACACAGTGCTTGAGGGTGTCAGGTTGCCCAAAGTAGTCATCTGAAAACCAAAATAAAGGTTATGTTTTCTGTGGCAGTGAAGACCTTTTCAGAAACGCAGCACAATGAGTGAGAGTCTGCAACACCTCCGCCAGGTAAGGGATTTATGCTACTTTAAGTCAAAATAGGAGAAAGGTTTTCCAAGCCTGATTTTGATATGTTTCTAAATTCAAACGAATACTGATACTGAGCAGCATAGTACAGTCATCAATAGGTAATGAAGATTTTATTAGGTGGGAGACACAAGTCAATGTAAATGTACATGGAAACTTCTGAACCCTGAAGGGGGTTGGAGGAACAAACTACCTCAAGTACTGTAAAAAAAAAAAGTACCATCAGCGAAATAACATTCCTCAAATTCATTTTTAAACCCACAACTCTTTGAACTGACATAAAATCAGGATAAATTGAAGTTAAAAACAGCCAGTCTTCCTCTAGCTTTCAATACTGTATTCACACATATTTTCAACAGTTTCATTATGTAGTCAGTTTGTTTTGTCTATCACGTCTTTCACCACAAGTCTGATGAAAGTCCAAAGACTAGAATGAAAGTAGAGAAGCTTGTCAGTATTATGACCATAAACTGAATTGAATACATTTTACTGATAAAAATAATCTCCCAGAGTGTCCCTCGTACATGTTGCTGGCTGGGATAGAAAGGGGAGGGGGTAAGGAAAAAAAAAATAAATTCAAAGATTACATTTTCCTCACACTTTCAAAGTGCTTTGTATTTGTATGAAATTACTTGCACTGCCGGCAGAAGCAAAGGATAAGGCTTCAGCTGGAGGCTACAGGGAAAGAAAGCAGCTATATACTACCATTTAGTTGTAAGGTAATTCAAGAGAAATTACTTCCATTCAGGAGCTTTTCAGCAGACTGATAAATCAAACTGAATAAATTGCTTCTGGGAAGCCATTAATTGTATACGCTTCATTTTCTGCAAACTGAGGCTGTGATATTTTAACAGAAAATCAAGTTACAGAATCTGTAAAACAGCGTATTTCGGAGGAGCAGAGATGTGTTTGGTTTATGTGGCAAGGTTTTGGTAACAGGGGGAGGGTGCAGGGGTGGCTTCTGTGAGAACATCCCAGAAGCTGCCCATGTTGGACAGAGCCAAAGCCAGCTGGCTCCAGGATAGACCTGTTACAGACCAAAGCTGAGTTCATCAGTGATGCTGGTGGCACCTCTGTAGTAATGTATTTAAGAAATGGTAAAAAAACCACTGTGCAACAGCAGCTGGGAAAGAGGAGTGAGAACATGTGAGAGAAACAACTTTCCAGACACCAAGGTCAGTGAAGAAGGAGGAGGTGCTCTAGGTGCTGGAGCAGAGATTCCCCTGCAACCCGTGGAAAAGATCATGGTGAGGGAGGCTGTCACTCTGCAGCCTACGGAGGATAATGCTGGAGCAGATATCCACCTGCAGCCCGCGGAGGACCCACACAAGAGCAGGTAGATACCTGGAGCCCATGGGAAGCCCACGCTGTAGCACAGTCCTGACAGGATGTGTGGAGAGAGGGGCCTACGCTGGAGCAGGTTTGCTGGAAGGATCTGTGGCCCCATGGAGAGGATCCCAGGTGGAGCAGGTCTTCCAGCAGGACTTGGTACCCTGCTGAGGACCTACTAGATATCCATTCCTGAAGGACTGCACCCATGGAAAGGACCTATGCTGGGGTAGTTCACGAAGAACTGTGGCCTGTGGGAAGGGCCCACATTGGAGAAGTTCATGAAGGACTGTCTTCCACGAGAGGTACCCCACACTGGAGCATGGGAAGAATGCGAGGAGAAAGGATTGGCAGAGACAAAGTGTTATGAACTGACCACAATCCCCATTCGCCGTCCCCTATGCTGCCTGTAGGTAGGAGGTAGAGAAATCAGAAGTAAAGCTGAGCCTAGGAAGAAGGAAATGGTGGGGGAAGGTGTTTTTACACTTGTTCTGATTTTTCATTATTGCAGTCTGTTGCTGATTGGCAATAAGTTAATTTCCCGAAATCTGCTCTGCCTGTGACAGTAATTGGTGATATCTCTGTCCTTATCTTGACCCATGAGCTTTCTGTCATATTTTCTCTTCCTGTCCTGCTGAGGAGGGGGAGTGATGGAGCAGCTTGGTGAGCACCTGGCAGCCAGCCAAGGTCAACTTGCCACAAGGAAATCAGAAATCCTTAAATACTCATCCCAAATCTTTCATTGATTGTCATGACCACGTGCCTCCTGAGTAAACCACTTTCGATCTCTACTTCCAAGGCCAAAAAAAATGCAGTAATGGCCACACTCACATACAGAATGGTTTGTTCAAATTGTTATGAAAATTACTTGTGCATTATAATTGTAAATACCAAATTCCCGCACCTCTGATTCAGTATACCACTACTGTCAAAACATTCCTTGTGGGCAAAATGGCAATACTATTAATACAAGCAGTTATGAAGGCGAACGCAGTAATGACCATAAAGCAGATGCTCTTACACTGGACCACTGATGCCACAGGAAGACAGAAGAACATCACAACAGGCATTGGGGAAATCTTTTTCATTAGAAAGGTACCGCTGCAATGAAACAGGTCACCACCAATGCAGCTCTCCATACATGAAGGTTTTCAGCATTCTGTGCAGCAAGAGCTGATTTGATAAAGAATGGGCTTTGCATAGGAGTTAGGAAAGGCAGCCTCTAGATATCTCTCCCCAACAACACTTCTTCAATTCTATACCATGTAATAAACGAGAGCTGGGACCCTTCAAGAATCCTTGAAAATAAAATTATGTCTCGAATAACTGCCTTGTTCTCAAATACAATCCATCTATGTGCCTGAACAATGCAGAAGCCAGTTGGTGGGAAGTACTAATGTACAATTCAACGCCACAGTGAGCACGTACTGTGACCCATTCTAACTCTGGCACTTGCTACCATCACAGTAGTCAATCACATCATTTAACTTTCCTACTGCTCAGCAGCAAAAAATAGAATGATTGGAATAGACAATATTTACAAGTAAGCCACCTACTCAGAAAATGTTTCATTTTGTCTCGGCATGTATACAACAAGCAAAGACCATTATTTTCTTCTATAAATCATTCCACTACTTTAATTTTATTTTTTTTTACAGATTGTTTTGACATACTGCAAACCATCATGGATTGTAGAGTGATCTATGTGCAGTTAGTCTACTGTCTTAGTATACACTTCCTATGTCAACGCAGCAGATAGCACTACCATCCTTAGGCAAGGAACAAGTGTGAATAGACTAGGAAGGCCTTCAAGAAGCTGTGTAGTTTGCCTCTATGGAAGGATCAACCAAATGCAAATATTCTTCACACATACCTACCTGGTCTGACCCATCAGCAGGACACAATTTAAAGAGCTCCTATACAATCCATCCCACAGCTCTGCTACCTTTACCTTGCAGTGCTTTCTCACCCACAGCTCCTTTGTTGCCATTTAAGAGCACCCAGTTCTTTCCATGATGGATTTGAAACTGAAGAGCATTACCATCCTCCTTCACATGCATAACCATGCACAAACATATATCACCGTGCCACAAGACTCGGATCTGGTCTCCTTTTAGTTCTTCCCCTCCATTATTCGAAAACATATCTAATACTTTCAGTACTTTCAATCTTTCCTCCTAGAAGCCAAATTATTTTCATTGCTTTCTGAGGTGCTTTTCAAATTGCAATGTACAATGAGTAACCCAATGCTACTAAAAGTCTTATGAGGAGCAGCCGAGGGAACTGGGACTGTTCAGTCTGGAGAAGAGGAGGCTCAGGGGAGACCTTATTGCCCTCTACAACTACCTGAAAGGAAGCTGTGGTGAGCTGGGGGTCGGCCTCTTCTCGCAGATAACTAGTGACAGGACTAGGGGGAACGGCTGCAAGTTGCGCCAGGGGAGGTTCAGGTTGGAGATTAGGAGAAATTTCTTCTTGGAAAGAGTGGTCAGGCATTGGAACAGGTTGCCCAGGGAGGTGGTAAAGTTACCATCCCTGCGGGTGTTTAAAGAAAAGTTCGATGTGGTACTTGGGGATATGGTTTCGTGGGTAATAGGTGGTGGGGGGACAGTTGGACTAGATGATCCTTGAGGTCTCTTCCAACCTTAATCATTCTATGATTCTCTAACAGTAGTATTTCTCTGCCCATAATATTTCTCAGCACTAGTAGAGCCTCAGAGAAGATTGGTCAATTCACAGACCCTGTAGGCTGTGTTCAATGTGTACTTTCCAGTACGCTATTTGTTCTTTTCATAATTGATGATACAAAGTCTTTCCTTGAACTCTCCCTCACCTTTTAGTTGTATAGTTGCTTATTTCTACATTTGTTGCTTCCATTTTGAACTGCATTTTATTTCACCTTGTTTCTTCAACTTGTCATAAAAAGCCTGAATTCTGCTTTCTCAGATGCTTGCAGAGCCTCTCAGCTTGGCACCTTCTGCAAAAACAGTATTTGGCCTAAGTTTCAGCAATTACACAAACTACTTAGTATTTACAAACTGGATTCGAAACAGATCTTATAGAGCCCAATTCAATATTATTCTGATTTCACAGTGAAGCATGGAAGAAAAGTGACTGCCGTTCCAGCCAGAGAGCACCCTCATTACAGGCTTCCACTGCACCTATAATCCCCTGTGTTTATGACAAACATTAGAGGGAGCTGGAACAGAAGTCATATATCTGCTTTCCTCTACTACGAAATTGGTTTAAGATGATTTGACTTATGCCTTCAGTTTAATACCAGCAGCAGTCTAAAATAAAGTTGGTTCAACTATATATTTGCTAAATAAAAGCTTTTACAAAATCTAACAGATAATTCCTATACTGATTTTCATATTTATTTCTGATTATCTTGCAGTCTGAATCAAACTGCACAACACATGGCAGAATAAAAAGAAACTGGAAGAAATAGATGGCAAGATCAAAAAAAAAAACCAATGCTTGCTGGTGTTACTTGGACTAGCAGATGTGAGAAGACAGAGCACAGCAAAAAGCAGTTTGAAATGAAGTTTCATAAATAGTAGGTAATGCAGTCCACAAATACATTCACAGAAGTATCTGCTACAAAGCTTCGGTTTACTGATTCTGCAATGTGCCAGGTAAATCCTACTACTCACTGCCCTCAAAGCTATCCTCCCCTTCCACAGCCACATCACATCAGGGACATGGGACACCTCCACCTCACACATTCCCTGACAGTGAAAATCACGACCACCGACATCACTCCAGCACCACACTCTACCAGTGAGCTGGGGTGGGGGCAAACTTACACCTGAACATCAAACCCTGGGCCGGTACGCCGGCAGCTGTTTGCTTTCGCTTTGAGGAAAAGCAGGGTATGCAGTGATGGTGAGCTACTGCAGCCACATAGGACCTGTCTGAATCCGCTCCGAATATAACATCTACTCAGCCATGATATCATTAAAAACCTAAATTCAAAAGGAAAAAAGAACAACCCTAAAAAAAACCCCAAATCACCTGAACTTCCCACACACAGAGTATAGGCTTTTCCATTAGTTTTGCTTCACTCCTCTCAGTTAGTCACCAGGACTTTCTTCCCTTCAGCTGAAGTTATCCACAGCACAACCAGAACAGGTACAACAAGTGGACACATAACCTGATGCAGCTCTTTTAAAGGTGTACTGTCACAAGTCACAGCTTTAAATCCTACTCTAGAAAAGGCCTGTGTGAGAAAGGACAGGTGTTTTTCCACATCTATTTCATCTCTGCTGATTATTATTAATCACACAAAATGCAACTGTGATGAAGTACTGTAATTACCGAATCACCTTGACAAAAATATTCACATACACTGGCTCGACATCAGTACTTGCCCTGTTCAGATTTCAGGAAACTGTTACACACACAAAACGCAACTTTCCCCCAGTGTATGTAATGCACAAAAAAATGGAAGCAGAGAAATAATCCCATGTGATATCACTAGTCACCTCATGAATCTCTTGTCAAGGTTACCCACTAAAAGGGTAGAGCAGAGGACCTTGCAGCCTTGGTATTCCAAGGATAGCATAAGAAGGCAACAATGCAAAGATGATGTCATATTTTCTTCTCCTTTACTTCTAAAAAGAAAACTGTAAGATTGATTTTTACTTTCCTGCTTATCTTTCCAAGAAAAAAAAAAAGGAAGAAATTCAGTTTAATGTATTTTAAGGGAAGACGACCAAAAATCTGTGTGTAAATATTGTCCCCCTGTACTCAGCCCTGGTGAGGCCGCACCTCGAGTACTGTGTCCAGTTTTGGGCCCCTCACCACAAGAAAGACATCGAAGCCCTGGAGCGTGTCCAGACAAGGACAACGAAACTGGTGAAGGGGCTGGAGCGCAGGTCTTATGAGGAGCGGCTGAAGGAACTGGGCTTGTTTAGTCTGGAGAAGAGGAGGCTCAGGGCAGACCTTATTGCCCTCTACAAGTACCTGAAAGGAAGCTGTGGCGAGCTGGGGGTTGGCCTCTTCTCACAGATAACTAGTGACAGGACAAGGGGAAATGACTGCAAGTTGCGCCAGGGAAGGTTCAGGTTGGAGATGAGGAGAAAATTCTTCTCTGAAAGGGNATCTTTCATCAACAATTAAGTATCACTCTGCAAGCAGAAGACACCAACATGTCTTTTAAAAAAAACACTCTGAAGTAGAGGTGCTTTATGCAATGATTTTAATAATAATTTTACCCTTTTAGCTCTAGCATCTTAAGGTTACAAGTTTGTAAATGCAGAGCACAAGTACTGCTGAAGAGAAGTCACCCTGAAGTTAAAACAGCGACTGTGAAACAGCCTCTCTCAGCATATATTCAAATGCTGCCTGACCTCCTCTGTTACATGGCTGTAATGGGCATACCTGTCTTGTCTTCTGCTATATTTGGAGAAGACTCCAAAGTGTTCTTCCTTACTGCTTCTCTCCTCCAAAGGAAAACTACAAGAGTTATAGCAAAGCACAAACATTTTAGTAGCACTATTTAACTGCATTTAGAATCAGAAGAGGTTAGAGTGGTCCTGCATTCCCCCACCCTGACTAAGTATTATTGTTACAACTCCTAAAACATGTAACATCCATGAAAAGCAGATGGCTCCTTTCTGCTAGTACTCAGTCCCTCAAGTTGCAAGCAAATGCCCTCCTCAACAGCTGGAAGTGGCCAAAGGAAAAGTCCCTCCTCACTGCAAGTCTGTGGTTGGGGACTTTCAAGGGCAGCAGCCAGGCTGAACATCGAGGTTTATTGCATCCCACTAGCCTGTCTAACGCTGGGTCATTAAAAGTTCAAGTGGCTGTTTTGCACCAGGACAGCCTGGTGCAAACGTACATATACGAGCACAGTACAAAGGCACAAATACAACTGCAGGGCAAATGTCCCTGTATAGATTGAGCCTTGAACTGAGCCGCATGGTGTGGCTTTCTAAGGGCAGCATATGGTGATTTCTCTACAAGATTACTGCCCCCCTCAACTGCAGTGACAGGAAATTGAAACAGGACAAACACCACTTGGTGCTGACATTTCTTGAGCTACTGCAACAAAAGGCATCCTACCATGACAGGTCTGCACAGGAATAAAAACTGGAGGACGTTGTTCCACAGCTCATGGGTGCTACTGTTCTAGGTGTTAAAATGCCACCCCTAACTAAATGCACACATATAAAGAGTGCACATAAAAATACTGTAAACATTGTCTAGGGATACAAATGCTAGTTCTGTGAATCTTAATTTTAAACCAAATACATCTTTCCAAATATGCAAGTCTAATCACATCAGTGAGTAAAGACTGTCCTTCTTGAAAGACACAGCTCAAAACGGTATTTCAACTGACTATGCCACATGCACAGTTTACAAACCTGTCATGTGTAACTGCAGATAAAACACTGCATGTGGGGGAAGGGCACACAATAATGGCAGGGCATGAATCAACATGCAGAAAGGAAGTATAATCTTCCCATCAGTAAATCCTAAAGGTCTTAAAAAGCGCAGCTGTGACTGTATCAGACCAAATGTTTCCCAAACAAGTGATCTCGGAGCACCTGCTGGTGGCTTAAGGCAAGCTAACTGACATCACTGCAATGCCTCCATCTCATTCTCAGCTGCTGAAGTAAATCAAGGAGGCAACTAAAATAATACACAAGTACCATCCTTTCACATCAACAGTTGCTACTGTCACAGAATTGCAACAGTATCAGTGAAAGTGGCTAATCAGTTAGGCAATAATGCATTAAATGTTGGTTCATTCCAAATCCCTGCAATCATTTAAAGCTGCATAGTGCATATGCACCCTGGGAACGACATATCCTTCCATGTCTCAACACTGACCTTGTACACTGAGATGTATGTCCTGCTAGGAGGGCTCAGTCTGCATTTATAATTTCAGTGCAGAAGCCATCTGCAAGAGGGTCTTTGCAGAGCAGTGATCTGCACACACAAATCAGAGATTTTTCTTACCTGCACCACTGTTTCATGCTCAGATTAAACAAATCACGTTTTTTAAATTCTTGCTTGAATTAACACCCATACCAACTCTCATTGCAAATTGGAGAGACTGTCCTTTCCAGTTTCTCTGGGTAGGCCTCCACCATCCATTCTGTTTCCAACACACAACAGAGAAAGGCTTTAAACTGAATACGAATGACGAAATGAATAATAAAATTTATAAAAGTTAATATACTAGTTTGGTCTTCTTAACCACTCTTTCCATACATACGGTTAAGGAAGGAAACAAAAGACTCTAAAGGCATCCTTGATCTATAGTCTAAGCAATCAGGCCACCTTGAGAGTTTATGGGTTCAAGACACTATGATCAAGCAGAGTTTGCAAACAGTGTGAATTAGACTGTTTCTGGAAACATACAAAGACGACAAGCAACGTTTCCGGTTTTACGACATCACTTTTTCAACGTATTAGTAACGTTAGCTTGACAAAACTAAAACTTCTTAATAATAAATTAAGAAGAATGTTCTGAATTAAAACAAAAACTGAGTTTTGGTGGGTTTGTGTCTGTTTAAAAAAAAAAAGTTGACTTATTCGATGCAGGAGAAAGGAATAAGCAATTTTTCTTCAAGCGCAACTGTTACAGCACGACTAGCACCAATCTCCAGCACGCCTAAAGGTACCTTAGTATGAAACACACGTACATATCTGTCTGGCAGCCTGATTTCCTGGCATATGGCCACAAAACTAGTGAGTTATGAACACGTAAATCGCAAAGAACATTTTAGAGCAAAAAGGGATACAGAAATCCTAGAGACCTACGAGCCATGAGACCAAGCCCTGGCAGAGCCCTCTTTACGGCTATGCTTGTAGTTTCCACCTAGCCGCACTATCTCCGGTTAAAGCCGGGTAGCACCAGCCGCCTGTTTTCAAGGAAAAGTACTGATTATTTCAGCCACCAAGTTACTTCCCTGTTCATGGGGCCAAGCTAAGTTCTGGCTCCCTGAAGGCAAAAGCCGGTACGAACGCGTGTGGCGCGGAGCGCACCCGCCTCACCGCCCCGGTGAAACAGAAGTTTGCACGGAGAAGTAAGTCAGCGCGGACCCGCGGTGCTCCGCCCGCGGCTCCAC
>VWZZ01008075.1:50065-65696 GCA_013399095.1 Psophia crepitans
AGCCTAGCGGGCAGCGCGGCTCCGGCGGCGCGGCTGGCAGGGAGGGAGGAGGGCGCCTTGCGAAGCTGTGAAGGTACCTGTTGATAGAAGCTGAAAAACCCCCGGTTTCTTTGAGGCGTGATCCAGCGCGATATTAGATCTGGATAGGTAACAATGGTTCGCTCTCCCGGTACCGAAATCGGTTGTTTCTTCAAAAATGCCAGTTTGTGGACAGCGGGAGGTCCCTACAGGTGAGAAGTGAGCAGGATTGGTGCATCTCCGCATTCTTTCCTTCCTGGCTTTGTGTTCTCCACACCATGTCCAGATTCATTACTTCTTTGGTTTTTTCCTTCCCCAGCAGTGAGTGGCAGCTGGACACGTTGCCCGTATTTTTGCCATAACCACCAGATTTTCTCGAGTGTGCTTAGGGGAAAGGACCTGAGTAGCATGTTACGCACAGAGAGAAAATACTCTCCGTTAAAGCCAGGTAGACGTGTTCGCGTGCTACCCGATGCAGTGGCACCACCGTCAAGGTTAACGGATGTCTGCCCGGCTAAATACCAACAAGCTGAGACTCAGAGTTGTTCTCGTGCTTTGCTGACGTGGGAAGTCTGGAGCTGTCATGTGAAATGACAATATTTTCACGAGATTTTCTTTCCAGAAAATACACTGCTGATATGAATTGATTTAAAAATCACAAGTGTTAGGAGCCTTTCACAGCTATGTATTTACACACCCGTGTACTCACTAGGGATTGAAGTAGCCTGAAGTGATTTTCTTACACACTGCCCAAGAAGCCAATGGCTTCTGCACATTACAAGGAAAACAGGCAAATTTTACTGTGTCTACGCAAAAAATTACACAAAGTAAGGTTTTAAGAGGATGCAACTGCAAGTCTAAAATATACATTGATTCTGCTTTCTTTTACTGACAGTAAGTTTAGTGGATTCATACAGAGTTTGCACCTCCTTTCCAAAGGAGATAGTGTCAATCTGATTGTATTCAGGTCTCACAAAACCGATCTCTGTGATTAAAAAATACTTTTAAAGAGCAAAAATGCAGGAGATTCTGTTCATCTGGGTTCTGTTTAAACACTTGATCCTGTCCCATGTGTGGCAATATTTAGCTGGGTAAAATAAGTAATTTTTACCTCTAAAAATACATATAAAAGCACTCGTATATACAACTCCGTTCCACCTGCCAGCTCTAAAAATATCCAGCAGCCAGGGTTCAGGGCTTATTTTAATTATTTGTCCATGCTTACTGTTCTGATTTTATTTACGAATACACCTGGTCATTAATGCTGTTACAGTAGAGGCATACAGGGCGAAGAATTTTATGGCCCAGTCATTAGCTGACTTGAATCAGTTCCAGTTTTCCAAAAGAAAAGGTGACATTGAATATTCAGTGAATCTTACTTATTTTCTGTGACTTAAATTGGTTTACAGATCTTGATTTGTACTTTTTTTTAATTGAGTGCAGTTCTAAAATTCAATACATTTTTAAAACATAGCATGAGTAGTGGTTTTGTTGATGAATGATGTGTTAAAGAGGCTTCCTTTTTCCATTATAGCAAGACAGGGCTGTCTGTGTTAACAAAATATGCCACAGGAAGTTCTTACCTTTCTACAATTGTGTGTACAATGAACAGATTTTAATACGAATTACTCAGTTGTTATACAGAATATGTAACTGATATTATTCTTTGCTAACAGGGCAATGGCAAGATAGCAGTACTCAGATTCATCCAAAATGTGGACAAGGAGGGGCTCCTCGACTGCAGCCCCCTTCTGTCTCAGGTCAAGGAACAGGGAGGAGATGGCCCCAGACATGCAGGGCGGTGCCGCTCGTCCGTCCCTCCCTGCCTCTCCCCAAGGTCTTGCAGAGAAGCACAAGCACCATATCCCTGCACACATATGAAGGTAGTGGCTGAAAGCTGCTTTCTTTACCATGCAGCCCATGTGTCCTTACAAAGCGGTACCTAACCTTGGCCTTTATCTGTGTCTTAACTCCACTTGTATCGTACTATACCACATTGGATCTTTTTGCAAAGTGCGATGGCAGAGATGGCAACAAAACTGGGAAGCAAGCTGAACTGGCAGCCACTCAGTCATGAATAAACAGCTCATTAGCAGGAGAAAAACCATTCAAAATTTGAAAAACCTGGTTACTTGGGGAACCTAGACTTGTCTGATAGCTCCCTAGATCTTTGTCCAACCAATTAGACAAACTGGAAAGATGCATAACTGCTGGCATTATGAACAAAGAGAAAAAGGTGCCACTTCAGACATGAAAAGATGTTGCCTGCTGGGTAGTGTAGGAACTCTTCCAAGTATGAGCACAAAAGGTTTGTTGTGACTGTGGAAACTACGGATCCCTCAAATGCAACTGTTTATTAAGCAATTATCCCTTATGAGCAAAATAAAAAACAAATGAAGTGGCTTCTGAATATACAACAGCATTACAAGTGAGGCCGGCTGTCCCCCTGCAGCCCATGGAGGAGGGTTTGATGGGGCATAGAGATTCCACCTGTAGCCTGTGAAGGACCCCATGCCACAGCAGATAGAGAGACCTGAAGGAGGCTGTAACCCCATGAGAAGCCCACTCTGGAGCAAGCTCCTGGCAGGACCTGTGGCCCTGTGGAGAGAGGAGCCCACACTGGAGCAGGGTTGCTGGCAGGACTTGTGACCCCGTGGGGGACCCACGCTGGAGCAGGCTGCTCCTGAAGGTCTGCACCCTGTGGGAGAGACCCATGTTGGAGCAGTTCGTGAAGGACTGTATCCTGTGGGAAAGACTCATGCTGGAGAAGTTCATGGAGGACTGTCTCCCATGAGAGGGATGCCACACTGCAGAAGGGAAAGAGTCCTTCCCCTGAACAGGAAGAAGTGGCAGAAACATTGGATCAACTGACCGTAACTCCTGCCCCTCTCCCCCTGTGCTGCTGCGGGGGAGTAGGTAGAAATCAGGAGTGAAGTTAAGGCTGGGAAGAAGGGAGCGGTGGGAGGAGGTGTTTTAAGATTTGGGTTTATTTCTCACTGCTCTGCTCTGTGTTTTGCTTGGTAATAAATTCAATGAATTCTAAGTCTGGTCGGTTTTGCCTGGGATGGTAATCAGTGAACAGCCTTTCCCTATCCATATTGCGACCCACGTGCAATTCCTATCTTTTCTCGCCCGCCCAGTTAAGGAGGGGGACTGATAGAGCAGCTTTGGTGGGCACCTGGATTTCAGCCAGGGTTAACCTACCACAGTCCACTTTAAAAATACAGACACGTGTTATGTTTCAGATCAAAGGACAGAATTCAGGGCATTAAGGTGTAAACTTCTTAGTATGTAAAAAGAAAAGAATTCACATTTTTGTAAGACAAAGCCAGTTTGGTATTCTAACTTCTGGATGACTTTCTCAATTCCAAGTTTCAGAATTATATTTTCTGCCTGATAAATTTTACTTGTTTATTTCAGTCTGCTTGAAAGCCTACCATATAGTCATCTTCTGTAGAACAAAACACAATGTCAAACTAAATCACACTCCCCAAAGTACCCTGTTGATAATTACAGTAAAATCATATATAGAGTAAGCCCTAAAGAAAAAAAATTCCTGCTCTGTTGATGCCCTCTCTATCAGTGAGAAATATATGAAAGTGGAGGCATGTGCTGCAGGTAGCAGTTTTGTGCTTTGGAACTCCAAACTGAGCAGGTAGTTTTGAAATTACTGTAGCGAGCAGACAGATTTCTTATACTTCAAGATCCTCTTTGGCATAGCAACTGCCTGAAATTTACACATCTGCAATAGGAAGGAATTCAAGGAAAAGGGAACAGCCATGCTACTATACTTCATAAACTGGCATGCATAAATACACTGCTATTCTGTGCAGTTTCATATTTTTCTATTATTTCAGTGTTCCTCTGTTCCCTCCATGGTATTTCAGAATTATTTTCATCTCACGTCCAAATTACTGCTTTTATTCCCTATGAGGTCATATCACAGATCACATTGTCAAAGCAATAGCATCGCCACAAAAACCTTTGTTAGACCCTGCATCTTGTCCTGCAAGCCTGTATTAAGCTACCGTGTTTTAGCAATATAACCACATTGTCACACAGTCTTGGCTTTGCAGTCCCAGCATTGCAGTCCCAGCTGAACTTTCTGTTGGCGTTAATATATCTGGCTAGGTCTCCACTGTATTTTAAAACTAACCTTGACACCGGGCTTACAGCCAAATTTACCTGCTATCTATACCTGAGACCATGTCACTTGCACTGGCTCTGTATTAATTCTGCTGATACTGCTGGGGACAGGACTTTGCAGGTGAGTACTTTGCACATCAGTTGTGCCAACTGCAATATGGACTTGCCTCAGCACCCCATACTTGGCACAGCCACTTGCATTTATCCCATCTGCAGGAACATTGAACACAAAATCCAGCCTAAGAGGCATCTATTTCTGCTGCAGTGACCTATAATGGTAGTCTGTGTATGGAACAGTGGAATCTTTGGGCATTCTGGATGTCTGCCCACCATCTGATTTTGCAGCTTGATAGGTGTTCTAAAGCTCCACTGATAATCAGTTCAATATCATGCTACCTAGGCTCTATTTTGATATCTAAATTCCTTTAATGTATAACAGCAGTTGGAAAAGGACAGAAAAATGTGACAACAGTAACTATATTGATAAAATATATAGAAATCAATTAAAAAAAGCTTAGTGAATGATTGATTGTTTTCACTGTGATATGTGAAAATAAAATGTCCTAGATATTTTTTCAGATGTGGTAGCCCTCACATTTCTACCAATATGAATAATTACACCCTTCTTAATTACTGGCATTAAATGTGGTATGATAATTCTGTTAAAACACATTCTTAGTGATCTTTTACTTTTGTCTGAATCACAAAGTACAACAAAGTTGTCAACATTTAGCAATTATTTCAAGATGAAGTATTGTCATCATATCTTTTCAGAGCACAGAATTACATCAGCTGTTGATCCAAAATTTCAGTTGTTTCCTTTTGAGATGGATTTATTACCTATTTTTTTAAAAAAAATGTTAATGTAAATGTACAAATATATGCTTTGCTAGTCAGATGGAATCTTGCCAAATAGAAGAGGGCTTTTTTCATCCCCTGGCTTCAAGCTGACTAATCACAATTGCAGAGATGTTAAGTCATACCTCGTAGAATCCATTTTGTTGACAGAAGGTTGATGAACCTGAGAATAAGTAGCATTTCCTTTATGATACAGTTGATCTGCATCTCTTTCATCATCTTTATATGCATTAGGTTTTGTGGGTTATTTAAAGTTTCTACTGAATTTTTCCTTTGAATCAATAGTGTTTGGTCACATGGGACACCAGTTGCCATAGTGAAGACAGTTTTGATTGTTGTCTGTACTGTGCCCTTTGCTTGACCCACAGTTTATGACTTGGACTTTTTTGGATCGAATAAGGATCAGTAACAAGCTATTCTTAAAAGAATTCTCTATGCAAGTCCTTCTTTGGATTGTGTAGTTTCTCTCCAGTTCAGCAGAACTCTTCAAGTTCCTGTAGTGCTGTTGTATATTCAGAAGCCACTTCATTTGTTTTTTATTTTGCTCATAAGGGATAATTGCTTAATAAACAGTTGCATTTGAGGGATCCGTAGTTTCCACAGTCACAACAAACCTTTTGTGCTCATACTTGGAAGAGTTCCTACACTACCCAGCAGGCAACATCTTTTCATGTCTGAAGTGGCACCTTTTTCTCTTTGTTCATGATGCCAGCAGTTATGCATCTTTCCAGTTTGTCTAATTGGTTGGACAAAGATCTAGGGAACTATCAGACAAGTCTAGGTTCCTCAAGTAACCAGGTTTTTCAAATTTTGAATGGTTTTTTCTCCTGCTAATGAGCTGTTTATTCATGACTGAGTGGCTGCCAGTTCAGCTTGCTTCCCAGTTTTGTTGCCATCTCTGCCATGGCACTCTGCTTCATAGTAACATTGTTGACAGGATGCTCTGGCTTTTTCTCTGTCCCTAGCTGTAATGGCTTTTGCTTTTTTTGCACAATAGCTGTAATAAATGTACACGTGTGTTCATATTACTAATATCTAGTAGTACACACTTAATGTAATATTATATATGTAGCTGCTGATTGCAGTTGTGGTAGGATGGGCAAGATTATCTGAGCAGTCGTTTGTGTGGAGAGCGTGAGCCACGAGCGTATGGAAGTTCACCTGTGACTGGCAGGGGTGTTAATGCATTGCCCTGGAAGAAGGGCTTGCCCTGGCAGGAGGAAGGATTGCAGAGAGAGCAGGTCAAATTTAGGGGTGGAAGAGAAGATTTATGGTGAGATGCCTGGTTCCTTGCGGAATGACCGGCCTCTTCCCATCAGTACACTGTGGTAGTATTTTCCACACTGAAAGATGTACCTTGTGCTCAAGGTCTTCTGGTAGGATATGGCACTTCTTCCACAATGGGAGTAGTCCAATTTTTTGAACTCTACTGTCTGGTTTGTTTTTTGTAACTGATGTGCTTGGAATTACAAATGCTATTTATTTTCTCAGATGATCACTATTTTATGTTAAGACCTACTTTTCTTCTAATTGTAAACTGTATGACCTTTTTGTAATAACTAAAGCAGTAGTTTACATTTACTAAGAGAAAAGGAAGGCATTTGGTGCATTTTAATAGTCAGGACAATGAAATGCTTCCTCGGCTATCGAAGATGAGTTTAAATCATGTCTGTTGTCACATTCTGAGAATGGAATTGATCTTGCAATATCTGTTCTTTTTCTCTCCAGTTTTACATAGTTCTTAGTCAGCTCCTCGAAGGCATTAAATTCAGCCAATGGGAATATTTAAATTAAAAGAAGCCTCAAGGAATAATAACTAACATTATTTTTCTTAACATACCTGTCTTTATGAGCTGCAAAACCCTCTGAGTTGTCAGTTTATCCTGGAAAATACTGAGTACGCATGAATAGTTTGCTGTGTACAAGTGGGCTATGCCATCAGGGACATACTGTCTGGGAGCTGGGCATGGTAGCAAGCCAGACAGAGGCAACGCTTTCACCATCAAGGACGCTGTCCTGCAGCAGTCAGGCCAGAAAAGCAGAGCAGTTCAGCAGCAGCCGAGTCTCTAGCAACGAGCCAGATCCAAGGCCAAGGCAGGAAAGCTGGAACAGCAGGTCAGGGTTAGGATCAACAAGGCATCTGTCTGGGCTGAGTGATACCTGTAACGTGCATCAGAGGCCTGAGGTTAGAAGCAGCTCCTTTGTGCTGGTGGGAAGGGCCCTGGTGAGGCACCTTGTAGCTTTTCCCTGCAGCCTGGTGCAACTGCCAGCAGCCGCAGCGTACTGGGGCTGGCTGCCACAGCACAGGCAGCCAGATCCTGGAGGTGCGGGGTGCAGCTTGCAGAGCCTGGTGGTGCAAAACAGGGCTTTGGCATGATGTCTGTAATTGCGTAGCATGAAGTATGAAGCCTAGCTTTGGCATATGTTCACATCAGGTGAACAAGTTCGCCTTTAACCTTTAAAAACATAAATAGATTATTTACAGCTAAACCCTATAGTGTTAATTTAAATAGAACTGAATTCTTGTCCTCTCTGCTCATTTCTTCATGTGAATAGCTACTCAAATCAACAAGGTGCATCTATCACATTTCATATTTGCATTTTCTTTTGCCATGCTTTCCTCTTTGCCATGCTTTCTAACCTACATTGGAAAGTGCAGTTCCACTCTTACAAGGTGTATCAGCAAACTGTAACATGGAGGAAAATACTAGAGATTTTTAAGGAGAAAAGAAGTATCTTCTATTTGCTCTTTCACTGTCAGCATTCATCTCCATTGTATCTATTTTTAAATAGATACAGTCCTCAGTTTCCCAGTTCTAAATATTTTATTTTGAGGATGTAATTTACTGACTCAAGAGTTCTTTCGAAAGCTTTCTAGCTTGATTACTGTCATTTGGAACATCTGCCTGACAAACTTCTGCATTAGCAGCTACTGAATGAAATGTGGTTTTTATTTCTCAGGAGATTCATAGGTTTGATAACAGGAATCCTTAATCCATGAGTGATTTTGCATTAACTAAAGAATTATCCTTTGCCTCCTGTTTCCTTAAAATTAACCTTTTCTTGTTGTTGTTTTTTTTTTTTTTAACGGAATAACAGAACATAGGAGAAAGAAGAGCTCCAAAGGACAGATATTTTTAGCTAGAATCTATTGTAAGTATCTTTGACACACTAGAATGAATAACCTCATTGTCACTCCAAGTCTGGCAACACCTGCACAATTAATAGATTATATTCATAACAGCGAAGCTGAGTGGCAATTGACCCATTTTGCAAACAAATACATAAAGGTGTTTGGGACATTACAAAACTGCTTCTTGAGTTGGGCTTTAGCGCTGTAGCATCCAAAGAAACACAAAAGTTGAAAACAAGCTGAAGACATAAAACCCCAAAAGGTGTGGGTTTTTTTCCTTAAAGTTCTTTGTCTTTTCTGGGATTTCTACGGCTAGAGTAGGGTTTGTGTGATTATTTGTTTAATGATGAGCTGTAAAATGAGTAGTTATTGAAAGCTAGGGCTAAAAAAAGAAACAAGTCACTAATTTGAACAGGGTTTTATCAATAGAGAATGATGCAATGTAATATGCAGGGCCAAAATTATTTCCTGTGTGTTTTCATTGGGTTCAACTGAATGGCATTGGCAGTGTTACCAAGAGTTTCAATAGTTGAAATCCTTTCATTTTTTCCTAATAATTCTTGAGGGTTACTTAAAAGCGGAATGATACATGCATTATTTGGGGTTTAGAAAAGGAAAGGGAAAGCAGAACTCCAGTGCCAACCGCAGGATTATGGCTTTCAGCCATCCATGTTGCTAAACTCAATCCGTTATCCTCTATCAGAATTTACACTGAGAGAAGCTCCGTGATGACCGTGGCTGCCAGATGTGTGAATTAGCAGTTGTAATGCAAATTCTAATTGTTCAGAAAAACTTGTACCGAGATTAAAAAAACCTGCAATTTTGGAAACTGGACATAAATTTTTCAAATAACTGCTTCTGGGAGACTCCAATCTTAATGTCACAGCAGATTAGTAATTCTCTTGCTGCTGAAGAAACATCTATGTAGAATTATTTTTCTATGGAATCACATCAAAATGAGTCATACATTTGTGTTTTAATATTTTAATAAATGGAGCAGGCCCTATGCTATCTAGTGTATTGCTTCAGTTGATTTCACTGTACAGTTTCAAGGTTCTGCCAGCTCCTGTACTGAGCCTAAGTAACAGCTTGATTTATTAAACAGAGACAGGATGGTGGTGACACAAGGCAAGATACTGTGGTTTATGGCATGCCGAAAGAATGATTTCTATTTAAATTCTGCAGATCCCTGAATATACAGGTTCTGAATATAGTTGTGGGAATTGCCAGCAGAACACGTACAGTGCAGCTAACACAAGGGTAAATGTCATCTACTGCCTGGCTGCGTAAATACTCATCTGAAAAAGCTGCTATCAGTTCACTGATGGTCCTCATTCAGTCCTGAAAACTGTTTTTTCCCTAGAAACTGTTTTTAGAAACTCTTCTGACACTGGTCTTGGTCTGCCAAAGCAAGGCAAAGATTATCCTAACTAGGTCAGAACAACAATATTTGTACTGAACATCATACAGAGAGGTTCTAGAAAACAGAGACTATAGGATCAAAATTTTAGTTAAGGAGGGCATTTTTCATGTAATGATGTGCTAGCTGAACAAAGTAATCTCAAAAATATTTGACAATATTGTGCTTTCTTGTATGCCGCATTTCTCTAAAGAAATTTAGTTTTAATATAACACAAGAGGAAGCCAAAAGGTCTTTAAAAATAATCTGTACAACTGGAGAAAACTTACTACCTCAAGGTTGTTCAAAATGTATCTGACAAATGGCATAGGGACTTCTCATTGCAGCAGAGATATGCCAGTTAAAAAACGGACTAAGACAATGATGAGTCATACTTAATGTTGTGTTAAACTATGAATTTCCCAACAAAGCCAGTTTGTTAATGGCAGATTACAGGTATTTGGATAGATGTAAGCTTCTCTTCACAAAAATTGGATTTTTGTGGCCAGCAAAATGGAAATGGGGTCACATAGCTTATGCTCCAAAAGAGCATCTTACGCCAAATCCTCATCTTACGCCAACAAACAGCCTTGTTACTGCAGTAATATATGACTGATTACAGTGCTTTCACATGCCATCAATAAATTTTTTCCTCTCCTACCTTTAATTTATAATTCTAATGAAATGCTTGTATAGAAACTGAGTTGAATGCATATGGCTATCTTTTCCTGACAATTTGTAGAATTACAAGCATTTGCAAAAAGATTGTTTTTGTGTAATTCCAGGAGAGAGCTCAAATATCTCTGTGCTCCCAGCAAATGAGAATTAGATTCCTACGTGCTGGCAGGAGATGGATTTAAGACATAATCCTCTTCTCACTGTTCCCCACTAGTCAATTTAGGCAGTTCTTGCTCTTCAAGCTGACTTCTGTGAATCCTATTTTCAGGCATATAACTCTCTTTTTACATTTTTTAAGCCACTGTCATCCAACATGTCTATGAATTTCACTAAACATTTGAGCTCTTGAGCTGTGCACTGAAACAATGACTGTAGCAGCTCCATTTCCTTCAGCTATTCAGCTTCAAATATGAGCAACATTTGCTCCTAAGCATGATGGCTTCAAATGAAGCAGGAACTTAGATCTCTCTTGTGTTTTTTTTTTGATAAATAAATAAAATTATATATGTGTAGAGATATAGATACATGTAAAGATACAGATATGCTTAAAACAATAAAAAAGATGGTAAATGTGGAGGGTTATAAGTGGAAGGGCTCCGAGCAGTAGGACTTCAAAATGTGCTACACCGTTGGAATTTAATCCAGACTTTTCCAAAATTATAGTCTCTTGGTCTCTTTGTATCCAAGGTTTTGATTTAGATTATTATAGAAATAAGAGATCCACTTACAAATCTGGAGTACAGTCCAAATTTTCCTAGCTAAGGTTTTGATTCTTTTTTCTTTTTTAAAGAATTTTCACAGGCTAAGGACTTCACCCCACTTTCTTATGAAAACTTACACAGCCAGGAGTAAGTGCTAGTCTCTATCAGAAAATGGTAAGGGGGTGGAAACCTTCTCTTTTGTCCCTATCTAACTCCATCTGATTGACTTAATCACCTCCAGTTCGCTGAATTGCAGTGACTAATTTGGGGTATACTGTATTTACTGCCAATTTACAGTTTCGATAACAACTTTATTTAAAAAAATATAGGAAAGGTATCAAAAGTTTGCACTATGAAATGCAGCTAATGGAGATCTTTAAGAGGTGTCTTTTTCAGCTACGCACACGGTGTTCATTTAATTGGAACCACAATAGAATTATACTCTAAAGTTACTGAATTTCATTGCAATGTTATTGAAGTGGAAAGCAATGTACAGTTCCTGCGTGCTGTTTTTTAGAAGCAGACAGATGTAAATACCTTTTAATTTTAAAGCTCTGCTCTGACATCTGAATGAATGATCATTGGCTTTTTATGCACCCACTAAAGATGATAGCTGGTACTTTTCCTTGCTAAAAATGTTAAATGTCAGAAGGCAATTTTGATGTTCACCTCAGTTTTGCTGGCTATGAATACTCAACTTACTGAGAAGTCATCAGTCAAATGTAACTGAATTATAGCTCTGAGAGGGGTCTTATTTTCTAACACAAATTATGTGTAGCACCCTTTTCCTACATATCTTTAGGACAAGAAGCTGGTAGAATGAGCTAATGTTCAGGCATTCCTCTCCAGAAATCTGTGTTCAAATTCATGCTTTTACAATACCAGTAAAAATAAATCCTTGTATATGGAGGGTACAGTTTGACACAAATTAATCTGTCTTCAATTTGCTCATGAGCTAGGACTGCTATAGCACAGTGTTTCTGCCTGAGCTGGAAAAGTTGTGTGGAAAAGCATGTCGAGGGGGACGGAGGGAAGCAAAGAAAGCAGTAGTACAGATCAAGGCTTTGACTATTAAAGTGCAGTCCACTTAGTTGAGAAAAATGTTAGCATACAATAGAAGAAAGGTGTCTTAATAAATAGGTAGAAAAGTACTGCAAGGTGCCTAGTAGCAATGACTTTGGGAAAAAACCCTAATTTGGAAATATCTGGACAACTGAGCAAGTGTTTAATGATCTCATAGCTACCTATATTTAATTAATTATGTTGGCATTCATAGGATTTTTTAAAATTCCTGTGGTTATGTCCTGTGTTTGGAGAAAAATGTAAGTTATTCACCAGATTTTCAAATGCAGCTACCTGGTAAAGTTGTGCATATTTAATTTTTGTGCTTTGAGTGAGGCCATGAGCCTAACTAGTCCATTTAAAAAAAAATAAAAATTCCTGAGTACATTTTCATATATCTAGCATAAAAATGTGTCCAGATTACTAAAGTCAGTACTCATGACTGGGTCCAACAGAATTCCCATGTAGCATGACCAGTTTCAGCTTTAGTATGTTTTATTCCTAACTTACTATTGCCAATTTTTAAAAAGAATGAAGAATGCAAGTATATTTTGTTATTAGGAAGGTGTAAAGAGTGAATTAAGAATAAAAATAAAATTGAATGGAAATTGTGCTAATCACTACAACATGTTTTTCTTGAATCACAAGTAACACCCCAGCTGGCACTACTGATGAAGTCATAAGTTTCTCTGCTATTAATCATTCTGTCTTTATGGGAACCTTTGGCTCTTTACATTTGTATTTGTTTAGGTTGAGTAAGTTTAATCAGGAAATATTATCTTAATGCCCATGAACACTTTAATTTTAAAAACTGTAAAGGTCTACACCTGTATATAACCATCTGATTAATTTTTGTTAACCTAAGTAGTGTCGATATCAGTTTGCCAGCTACAGATACCTTCCATGGCGCAGATTAAATCAGCTTGCCTGATTTGGAAACCAGTGAATATATTTTGCCCACATATAGTTAACAAAGATGCACAAATATCTGAAAAACAGATGAGTACTGAATTTTACCAGACAAATAACTGTATACCAAAATAAATTGTCTGGATTTGGATCAAATCTACTTTTTTAAACATTTTAAATCCAAATATATGTCCTTTCATACAGCAAGCACTGTAAAAGATTAATAATTCTATTCATCTGTACTCAGCAGGTTGTGCTGAATGAGCAGGACTCTCTTCATATTACAATTCCCGTTAAGCCATTCGCTCCTTTCTTGCACAACGGGCTTCAAATAATTGAGTACTCAGTACTCGATTTATTATAACATCCTTTTTTGGTTTGGTTTGCTTTGCTTTAAGTAAACCAAACCGCATAGTTTGAGTTCTAAACCCAGAACCACTACAAAGACCAGCCTACCAGACTAGGCCGGTCCTATACTGTCCACATATGCAAGAACTCTTAGTTTTGTCAGCATAGCGGTATCACTTACTTGAAGAAAAGGAGACAACAACAACAACAGGTGTTTTTTTTTCCAGTCTACATGCCCCTTTTATGAGTAAGAACTATTCCTGTATTCGGTACAGCTGACATAATGCACACACACCCCCCCACCCCTGCTTCTAATGCAGGACTATGTAATAGCCGGAACTACGCAAACCTGATGGTGTCAGGAAGAGGTCCAGATGGAAACAGGTCAGTGTACCTCCTGCTGCAAGGCAGCAACAAAGACTGTTAATTGAAAAAGCAGTTCCTGACCATTTGATTTGAGCAGTGTCTGATGCAGTCTTTGGAGAAATAGAATGAAGGCTATTTTGGTAAAGATTCTCAGACTTTGGGGAACGTGAATTTGTTAGTGATACAGGAATTTCATTTAATTCTGATAATGACCTAATTTATTTAAAATTACTATTACCATCTACATCATATAATCTATCTGTCTAATTAAGAGTATCATGTGTAAGGTATTATGTCCTGTATACCAGGACACAATCTGAAGAACGATGTTACCCTTTGGCAAAATTAGTTATCAGACTATGTGTCAGTTATTGACAGTACTGCTGGATGTTAATGGCTTGAAATTAGTTTTGACTTAATGAATAAGTTTCATAAATACTGTTATGTGTCTTACAAGTTCTGCTGTGTGTGAGAATGCACATCAGGTTACTAGCTGCATACTAGTTGCATTGTTAGCTGGGGATAGGCTACTAAAAATGAATCATCACATTTGTTTTTTAAGTAGAGGGAATTTTTGTCTTTCCTTCCATAGCCATCCAGTATTTTTTAATTTAAAAAAATGCAAACAAGACTGTTCCTTCCTTTATCTCGTCTTTCTTTCACCAAAAAAAAAAACAACAAACAACAAGCAGCAAAACCAACAGTAGAAGACATTTTCTATATGCCATCTGCAGGGAATTTGTAGATCAATTGAAATACATTCTTTATGGTGGCTGTTACGGGTATGGGAATGCTGGTGGGAGTGTGAGGGACAGTTTAAATGCTTCATCTCTTGAAAAGCTGTATCTGCCTGACGTCGGCAAGTATGAGAAAATTCAGGCCATGATCTGCTGTCTACTTTGTAGTTTTTTACTGTTTCCTGGGGATCCTGAGAAAGGTTTATGAAAACTAATCCAGACTATAACTGCACTAACTGTACCAGATTCACTAGGAAAAGAGAGTGGATAGGTGTTTACCCTTGAGAATTTTACATTCCCTAAATGCTAATACCAATCTCATTTTTTAAAATAAGCATTTCTTTCGTCATTGACCATCCCCTGTTGCAAAGGGAAACTTCAAGATATATGTGCTAAATCTTATAAATAATTACCTTTATTTATTTTAATCTCTGTCTTCTTTTTTTAATATATGAGGTTACCAGTGCAGCTCTCCATCCATGCCACAGCCACCTTCAGCTTCTTCTTACCACTACCATATGAAGTGAAACTTCCCAGGCAAATACTTGGGTATGATTTTTCAGCGACACTCAAGCCCATAGCCTTCAGGCATTCCACACATTGATCTGGGTATGATGGTTGGAAACAAACAGGTTGGTCCAAATATGTTCTCGTTCTGAAAGGAAGGCCCTCCCTGGTGTTTGACACGAGCATCATTATCATCCAGCCAGTTCAACAATTTACATATCCATGGGAAATGTGACGTTTTGCTGCAACATGCATTTGCTGGTACCTAACCTACTGGCTGAAAGAAAGAAAATTACGGGGTTCAAAATCTGTTTTCCCCTTAGGAAATACAGTGCCTATGGTTCTGTAGATTTCCCCTTCAATATTTTCTTGATGTCGTAAACATCCTATCTCTGAAACAGTGCATAGGACAGGACTCTTTTGCTAGCCTTTGAAAATAGGCAGATGGCCCAGCCTGTCTTGTTTACACTGAGGAATACAGGGGAGTCACTGGAACTATTTCTCTGTTGGTCACAGATGGGAAACAAACACCTGTACTAGGCTGCTGCTCAAGCTGGTGCTGTAAATATATACCCCAGAGCTCAGGAACACCACTTGGCTGATCTAGTAGTGGACAGAGCATGAAAGTTAGCACACATCCATTTTTCTTCCTCTCATGCTTTCTCCAGCCTAACCACTCCACACAGAAACAATCTTCTTCATCTTAGATGGAATCATAGAACCATAGAATGGTTTGGGTTGGAAGGGACCTCAAAGATCATCTAGTTCC
>VWZZ01008075.1:65978-120217 GCA_013399095.1 Psophia crepitans
AGCAGCTCCATGTCTTTCCTGTACTGAGGACCCCAGAGCTGGATGCAGTACTGCAGGTGGGGTCTCCCAAGAGCGGAAGTAGAGGGCGAGAATCACCTCCCTCGACCTGCTGGCCACACTGATTTCTGCATTTCTGCATTTCTGATGCAGCCCAGGACACGGTTGGCTTTCTGGGTTGCCAGCACACTTTGCTGGCTCATGTTGAGCTTTTCATCAACCAGCATCCCCAAGTCCTTCTGCTCAGGGCTGCTCTCAATCTGTTCCCCACCGAGCCTGTAGTTGTGCTTGGGACTGTGCCGACCCACGTGCAGGACCTTGCACTTCGCCTCGTTGAACTTCATGCAGTTTGCACTGGCCCCTCTCAAGCCTGTCAATGTCCCTCTGGATGACATCCCTTCCCTCCAGTGTGTCGACTGCACCACACAGCTTGGTGTCATCGGCAAACTTGCTGGGGGTGCACTCAATGCCACTGTCCATGTCGCTGACATATGCTTTACAAAATAAGCCACGAAGTGGTAACACTCAGACACATACTTATTTTTATTTTAAATTGAAAGGTGTTTACCTGTTTCCTTACCTTTTTTATCATTCTCCATCCCCCACGCCCCTTTTCTCTTGCATCTAAGTGGTAGAACCTTTCCACTAGTCATTAATTGTATCAAATATTGTAAAGCAAAATGAATAAAAAAGTGGTAAATCTGATATCAAAGCTAAGCATTTGATTTCATTATATTCATTTATGTTCTGTTACAAGATTAAACATGCTACTCTGGATTTCAGGGTTACAATTTTTTTTAAAAAATATTAAAAATGTATTATTTTCCATAGGAACTGCATGATTTTTACTGTTGTAATGAAAGAAAAGAAATCCTGAAGTACATTCAGCACACACTTATAGTAAGATAGGCTTAAGAGGAAATAGTTTTGATTTCTACAACCAAGCCTTTGCTCTAAATTATAACCTAACTTGCAAAATTTGGTTTAATTTTATGATAAATACTTGATTCTTACATTTGCAGTCCTTCACTGGTGCTCCTGACCCTTCCAGGGACTCTCCTAAGACCCTGAAGTCCCTTTTGATGGCTCTAGCACCACGTGACTCAACCTCATCCCCACCCACACGGAGAAGCAGCAGCAGGTAGTAGTCCATGGGCCGTACCAGGTCAGGGAGCTTCATTGTGAGGTCCTTCACATGGGCACCAGGGAGGCAGCAGACTTCTCCAACAGGAGGGTCTGCCCTGCATATCGGGCCCTCTGTGCCCCTCAGGAGGGAGTACCCTACCACTGTGACCCGCCTTCTCTTCTTCGTGGAGGCGGTCACAATACGGGGTGCAGGCCTTTCTGGCCTTGATGATGCTTCTGGCGCTGCTTGACTGTCATCTGCTTCTTCCGCTGAGTGGCTCTCAAGAGACAGAGCCTCATATCTGTTGCGGAGAGGCACTCGGGATAGAGAGGCAGGCAAGGAGGAGAAGGATCGCTTGCCATACCGAGCATGGACCTGCCTCCATTCATTCCTTCCTCCTAGGCTGCTGCCCTCTGCCTGGCCAGGCAGGGATATGGGGTCCCCTTCCCTTTGCATTCTGTCTGGTGACTGTCCCTGTTTCTGTCTCAGGGAGGGCAGAGCATGGCTCCACCAGTCTATCTCTTCCTCTGCCTCCCTGATGCTTCTTAACCGATCCACCTCTTCCCTCAGCTCGGCCACCAGGCTGAGCTGGTCATCCACCTGGTCATCCCTTCAGCATGATACTGCTTCTGGCTGATCAAAGCTGGCATCGCAATCCATTAGAGGACACTGTGCAAGCCGTGTATTAAAACAGGCTACAAAACAGACTTAAGTCAAACTGAGACAGTATGGAATTTGGTTTAAATAATCTTCTACTTTATTTTAAAACTTTTAAAAAGCAATGCATTAGTACATATGATGTAGAATTTTAAAATTTCTGCTAGATTTTCTACTCAAAATAATAATCTCTGGCAGTAATTAATAAGGGAAAGGAAGCTATTTGTTAGTCAATATCATTACATAAAGTGCTGCAATAATTCTTTCTAGGCTATATAAGCAATTTTCCCCATTAAGTGTGCACATTTTCTCTGCCTATTGTTGATCTGCTGGTAAACATTTCATAAAAGTTTGCTCTGCCATCAGAAATTGACACTACAGACAGCCAGCTTAACAAATGAAAGAGCATGGATTATGGCAAAAAAGCTCAGCAATGATGTTAGTACAAACGTCTTAGTTCTGGGTTTGTTTGGAGGGCTTTCTTCTGCTTCACTCTCTTTCATCTTACGTTCCATCAGGAAAGTCCTCTACAGAAGAGCTGTTTTTTCTTCCAAACACTGCCAAGTTTTTATTTCTTAAAATATATGCTCAGAAGTATATATGAAATGTAAGCTACATTTAAAAAAAGATGTTACTGGCATATTTTTTCTCTCTAGAAACAACAACTTGTTTCACAATATATGTTGAATTTTGTCTTACTATGTCTCATACAACATATCATTCATGTTCATTTAGTACTAAGAAAAACTATCAGACTCAGCATTTATATTCCAAAATTAAGATAAAATAGATTTCAGTCACGTTTTACGTGTCATTTACTTAGAAATTGGTCTTAAGAGGTAAAAAATGGTTAAGTGAACAATAATGATCAAGTGAGGAAAGATACAAACATATCTGCTCGTAAATATCATGTATATAAAATGTTATTCTGGATAACAGCATATAAATACTGGTAATTAATGTTACTGTTTTTTCATATCGTAGCTTATATAGACAGTCCTTTAATAGGCTATTATTAGGTTAATTACAGTTTCATTTTCCCAGATAAGATCAATTCATGTACTTCTTTAGTTAACAAGACATACGCTTTCTTAGAGTTATCTAAAAAATAAAGAGGATCAGTAATTGTAGATGGATTAAAACCTTGATGCACCAGTTGAAATTTTTGTTGTTTGAATGTTCCAGTCACTTCCATTTTTTCCTGTAGAAGAGAGAAAGATTTATTATTCAGTAGAAGAGCTTTTCTCTTTTGCTCACATTCACAATGTTTTTTTAAAATGTTCCTTGATAAAAGGTTAATACTGTTTACTTTCATAAACTGACTACTGCAACATTCTCAAGTGTAATCGTGCTTGCTTGTATCAGAATGCTGCTGCAAAAGTTGTCTTCCTGGACTTACGAGAGATACATACAAATACGTGTATGTATGGAGATGCAGATGCGGATGCATATGCACATACTTCAATTTCAAGATCCTTCATAGCTTTTTCCTTTTCACCTCTTTATTCCGAATCAGTATTTAATCTCTGATTGGCCCAGGGAACCAACATCCATAATTTATCTTCCATTTCCAAATAATTTTTTTTTCATCTTCTCCTCAGACTTAGGAGACTGCCTTCATAAATCTCTTCAAAAACATTTTTCTGTTTGCCTTTGTCATGATGTTCCCGAAACACTTACTTGAAATGAAGGTGGTCATCAGACTTCACTTACCGTGCTGATCAGTATTGTATGTTTTCTATACTCTTTTTTTTTCTAGCCATATGTAGTCCATTGTATTATTTAAATTTTTAACTCTTTGGCGGGGGACACTATTTTTTTCCTAAATTGGACAATTACTACAGCAAAGTGTTAGTACACAAATAGGGATGACTTTGATGGTTATGGTGGTGATAAAAATAATGCACATTTTTTAATCCATCTTTTCAATTTGCCTAGTACCTTTTCAAATGCTTTAACTTTTGTCATTATACTACACAGCAAATAACATTTAATTTATTGTGCACAATCAGTGTCTCCTGCTTTAGCTCTACTTATCTCTTCTCTCATTTCCACTGAATAAAATGGATTTTAGATTATTTTCTTCAGATGCAATTGTTCACATTTTACTAATCTGAATCTTTTTGTTTTCCCATGTTCATGCCTCTAATCTCCCTAAATCCCTTTGCATGATGGCTGTTCTTACTCATTTGTACAATTTCTCCTCTTTTAACATGATCCGCAAACTTTATTGACTTTTTGTGTAATTTCTTTCCTAGGACTCCATTAACAAAGACAGCAAATAGGACCAGTTCTAAAACTAATCAAGTAAAACATTGTCGTGGTTTTACCCCAGCCAGCAGCTGAGCTGAACAAGCATTTTATGTTATTCGTTTAGCCATCTCTGTGTTCAAATGATGTAGATGTTTGTATGCACTGTGCAATAATGCAGCTTACCTGCACTCTTAAAAAAAGAGGACAGGCATAACTTGGTAGATAGGTCACTACTTGCTTATACATTTGCTCCAAGTCTAATGATGTATTCTGCTTTAAAATAAGAGATGCCATTCCTGCTTTTCCTTCATGATCTGGGGGGAAAAGAAGTGAGATGAGAATTTTGAAACATTAATAAAGTTCACGTTTTAGTGATGAACTTTACAAAAAAGAACTGTAGTGCATAAATAAACTGACAGTCATATATAATCTGAGTTTCAATAAAGCTGGAAGATTACATTCATATTTTGTATGATATCACATATATTTCGAGATCGCTCAAGCGAACAGTTAAGCAATAATACTGTAAATGAGTTTGGCAGGTAAGAGTAAATGGAGTTCCGTGCTCAATATTAATCAATAAATGTGGATAAACAGCAATATCCTCTCTCAAAAACGAGAGTGCTGAATCTCTTTCCTGGCTTAGCCAATTATGTCTTCTCTTCAGTTTTAGCCTTTCTCTCTCACCAGTACCTTCTCTTAAAACTGTTGATCTGATGCTGTTAACACAGGGAGATTGAAAGTGCTTACTGGTTTGTCTGGAAAGAGAGAGCAGTGTGGGTCTACGGGAAAGACCAAAATGGGTAAAGTACAAAACCAGTGAACTTCAGCAAGCAAAAATAATTGGACACTTTAACCATCACCTAGTAATAACAGCAGAGACATTCTGCCAACCTTTTGTCTCCTGGTTTGTTTTTTTTTTCTCTTGCTACAAAATGTATGATGAACTTGTTTTGTTTATGTTTAAGCGCAAGTTATCAAGACAGTTGCATAAACTGAATAGGAATCTGCAGGTAAATGCAGAGCAATTGAGAAGCTCTTATGTTTTTGAGTCTGATTTTCAGTCAGTTTTATTTATTATGAACTGTCTTCTTGTGTGGCTTTAAAATACAGGCCAGTGACAACTTTTTCACGTTTTAAACATTTTTATAAATTTGTGGTGGGTTCACCCTGGCCAACAACCAAACATCCAGCCAGCTTCTCACTCACGCCCTTCTCCCATGGGATGGGAAGGGATAGAAGGAAAGGATGAAGAGTCACGTATCAAGATAATGGCAGTATAACAGGGAAAGCAAAAGCAAAAGCAAAAAAGCTTGCATGCACAAGCAAAGCAAAACCAGAACTTCATTCACTATTTCCCATCATCAGGAAGATGTCCAGCTACTTCTGGCAGAGCAGGGCCTCACTCAGCACATGCGGTAGTTGCTTGGGAAGACAAGTGTCATAGCCATAAATGTCTCACCCTCTTCCTTTCCCTAAGCTTTTCTTACTGACTACGGTATCGTATGATAGGGAATATCTCTTTGGTAAATGTGGGTCCACTGTCCCATCCATATCTGCTCTCAACCTCTTTCCTGCCTCTACAGGCAGAAAGCCTTGATACTGTGCAAGTTTTCTTCAGCGATAGCCAAGTGCTGGTAAGTTATTTTTAGCCACCAATGCCAAGCACAGTACCATAAAGAAACCTGTTTCTATCCCAGCCAGACCTAGTACGTATTTTATAAAAAGATTTAGCATGAATGGGAATCAAGCCCAGATGATCTCATGAAAATAAATAAAAACACCAAACAACAGAAATGAATGTATTTTCTTTCTTAGTAATTTTTCTCTGTTTTCTTTTTCAAGTCCTTTGTTTTGTAATGTATCTGTATACAGATGGTTGATGAGGCTAAATGAAAAGTGAAATAAAACAGAAGAATATCTTCATACACTTTCTCTTAGACTTACTTTAATTCTTACCTTTTTGACATTTTGACACATGAATGTGTGGATTTTCCACAGCTGTGAATTTAATACATCTTTATACTTTAATTTAGATCATGTAGTTATCACAAATTCATGAAAGATAACTTTTCAAAAATACGTATCTCTGTACGCACAATAAAAATGCATGACTCACTGGATCATTCACAGTCTGGTGGTGTTTTCATTATGTACACCTACATATTAGTGAGGCATTAAACAGATGACTCAATCAGAAGTGGTTCATAGGTTTAAAACATGAAATAACATAGTTACGAGAGTTAACAGCTAACCTAAGGGAAGAAAAACATAGAGTTAAAGCTTCTTTTACCTGGTACAGATACACCATACACATTTGCTTCTTGTATGAAGTCCAGCATTACAATGACATCGGAAACTTCTGTAGTTGCGACATTCTCCCCTTTCCATCTAAAACATGTGAAAAAATAACTTAATCCCATGAAAACATATGGGCACATTAACTTTAGTAGGAACTCCACTCACTGCTGACTAACACCACCTCAGATTTGTTCCCACTTGTCACATAGTTATATAGATCTCATCACCAGACGACAACGTGCACAATTCAAATGGTACTGGATATTAGCTACTGCTATAAAGCACAACGAAACTTTATCACAATCTGATACAATGATTTTTTTAAAAAATGACATGTATCTAAATGTATCAAATGTGGCCAGTCTTTACTATTTAATACATTTTTCTCCACTTCAGAATCTAACTGATCACAGCAAAACCATCACTAGTTACTATGCTTACTGGAAGAGTAAGTTCAAAGAGCTGTAATTCCTACAAAACATTCTGTAAATGAGCTATCCAGTTCATGGGAACATTTTTTACAAAGTTAAGCCCCTGTCATCCACTTCAAGATCATTATAAACTACATCACAATAGCAATAAACTGATCACTTCTGGCTGAAAACAAATAGAACGGTATTATTCTATTCTGCATGCCCATGTTTTTTAATGAAGAAATGTGAAAAGAAACAATGATTATACCTGAAGGTATCTCCAGTCCTGTCCCAAAAATAAAGAAAATTCTCACAGTCTTGAACCATTAGATCTCCAGTGTTAAAATAGAGATCTCCCTTCTTAAATACCTCACAAAGTAATTTCTTTTCTGTGTGTCTCTTATTGCCAGCATAACCAAAAAAGGGGTTCTTCGCATTGACTTTGGAAATGAGAAGACCAGCTTCACCTGTACAGAGAAGTTGAAAGAATGTAAACCTATGATATCATCTCACATTTCCTACACTTTAATATTAATTTGTTACCTATGATTTTACAAGACCAGGAACCAAGTTGGGCAGGGTTCAGTACATAAGACCCAATAATAAAAACTTAACCTGTTTCTAATGCTTTGCAATTTGACTAGTGATCTCTACACGCAAAGTGATTATAAAGACACAATACAGTACTGCCTACTCAAATTCCCAGTCTTTTGTATTTCTTCCTGATGACTCATTAAATATTTTTCTCCCAGAACTGCCATCTATCAATTGTGAATTCACGGGTAGGTTAAATCTTCCCAAAGCGCACACTTGAAGTGAATATTATGTCCCACTCCCCACACTTCACTGAATTTCCAGTGATGAGTCTCAACTTCATCAGCTTCCTACTGAATAAAAAGCAGGTGTTCAACCCAGGCATTAAATCCCTACTTAGTCTCTTTCAAAGTTCTGAGAACACTTCTTAAGAATTTTTACTCATTGCTTTCTTTTTGGAGTAAAATACAGAAGTTTTAACTTTTTTTTTTCCCCTCAAAAACCAGGGAGAGATGAGGATAGGGTTATCTGTTACACATGTATACAGTATCAGGGTGCTAGTTTGGTGAAAGTGGAATACTTGTATGAACTCACCTTTTTGGAAGCACATTCTGAATAAAGTTTAAGAGTTACAATACTTTGTATCAGAGACAAGAATTATAAATGTGAAAATATATAAAAATAAAAATATGTCTAAAGTTATGCACAATTTTTAGTTCAAGACTGGCTCCTCATAAAAGAGCTGTGCCTTTTCCCATAAATTGTTAGCGTTTAAGGTGAAAGCATTTAATTCACTGATAGGGTCACTGCAGCCATCATGCTCCAAAGATATAGAGCATGGCTAAGACAAAGTCTGTAAATAGCGATAATACTTATTAGACTCACTGGTATAACTGGAAAAAAAATAGACCAAAAAAGAAGCCCATGTTCCCTTCACAGGTCAGTCTAACATCCTTACAGATAATTTCCCACAAAATTTCATGTTTTGGGGACCATATTTTCCTACAAATGCCCATCTTTGCTTAAGACCTGTTGGAGAATCTCTTAACTCCTTTGAAAAACCTGCTTCAGGTCCCTGTTAAATCTGTCTGCCTGGCCTTAGTAAGAGTTTTTCACGTGTCAGCTTCCAGGCACTAATTAGAGCTGTTACCTTCTTACAGTACAACAGAGATGCTTCAGTATCTGATAAATATTTTGAAAATAGGTAGAATCAAGAGATACAAGGTATTTGATAAGTATTTTGAAGACAGCTGTAATCAAACTACCTCTTCATTTAAGAAAACAAACAAACAAACAAACAAACAAACAAAACCCCCCCAAACTTTGTAAGATTAATCAATTCACTTAGTGAGGAACACTTAATCTTTCACCAAAAAGCATTTGCTCTAATCCACCAATCTTTCTCTAGATCTCTTAGGGAACCATCTCACTGTGTTAACCTCCTTTAAAAAACACAGATGTCATTACCTACATATTCAGACATAATTTCACATAATCGCTTTTGAACATTCCTCTTCTGTGAATATATCCAAGGATCTCCTAAGTTCTTCTGGTTTCAGCATTGGTATGTTTAATAATGTTCTGCCTTAGATCAAAAATCATATTGCTTTCATCAGAGTAAAGAGTAATGAGTTGATGTTGGCATGGGACAGTAACACAGTAGCAAGGCTCCTCAAAATAATATCTCTCGAGTATTTGTATTACAAACAAAAGGCTGTTACGTGCTATTAAAATACATACTTACCTTTCTTAACTTTTTCACACCAACCATGCTTATTTCTAATTGGTTCATCTTTTTGGAAATCATACTTGATCAAATCAAATGGGAAAAAAAGCTAAAAAGGGAAAGAGTGTCATCAGTTACTCATCTACATAGTGACATCTGGTGGCAGCAGATGTAAGCAAGGAAATCATTACTCCAGTCTTGCTCATCTAAAAGTAGAATATAGCTTCATTTAAAACTGAAAATACTCTGTACGTGAAGTTACACCGTTTCCTGGAGGTAAGCAACATCAAAAATTTTCTATAATCTTGTAACTTTCAAAAATACTTTGTGAAGACACAGAACCATAATTTTGTTAATTTTCTTACAAATAAGTTATGGGATCCACATACCAGTAGAAGAACCTACGTGACTCAGGATAATAGAAGCATATCTGGAATTTAACTGACATTTAATGGTGGTGGCTGATATGAAAAGTGTTCTTGGGATCTTCTGGTACCTAAAACAACTGGCAAAGAAAAGGCCTAAATCTCCTTACAAAGGGAAACCTGCTTCCTGTTGGGCTTAACTAGCCTCTGTCCTTCCCTCAAGCTTTTTCAGGCTGATGTATGGTGAAGAGTCTTATCATAAGCACCAGCAGAAGGATACACACTCCCGCGTTGTTTGACGTAGTTATGTAGCTGTGCATATTCCGCAGGTTATTTCAGGTTTAGTTCTGCATTTTTCTGAAATACCGTGAACCCTTGAGTCATGACACTGCTGACCTAACTATCCTAGTAATGTTTTACAACTAACTTTCCTCTTGTGAGAGGATCATGGAGAATGTGGTTCTGAGTAAGATGAAGGAGAGGGCAAGATACTCTTACCAAACCAGAAATTCCAGTAGTTTTTTTCTCCCATATACAGGGTCTGACTCTTATTACCCTTCATTTTTCTACTATGATATCAATCCAAATTAGATCTTTGAGAGACATTGACAGATATGATATGCCTGATACTGTACGGACCACTGTGTTTGCAGTTATTATCCTAAGGCTTCAGTTTGCCCAGCTTGGGATTCTGATTCCCCTTTTCATAAAGAAGTGTATCAGCAGTCTATTTAACAACTAGTCAAAACAAGGATATCCAATTACCTTCTCATGGAGAAATCTTGGTGAGCAGAGAAAACAATTTTAAAACCACATGAATATACACCTGCACTCTTCACAATACGAAGTGCATCCTTATAATTTAAGGATGCTGTTATGAAAGTGACTGAAGTAAAGGACTGATGCTAAGACTGATGCTAAAACATAAACCCCTTTGCTTTTTTGCAACTAACTTGGATGAAGAATTACAAAATTATTTTATTCTAATTTGAAATGTTCCTGTTAAGTGTACCACATCATATTGTTTTCAAGGGAGTCTGAATAAAAAGCAACTTGAATCAAATATCAAGCACACAATTCCACCCTCAGATGGACAAAATTCATTCACTGAGTCTTTTCAATGTTCACCACATTTTTTTCCTTCTATCCTAAGTCTGAAACAAAGAGGTATTTTTAACAGTTGATCCAAGGAACAAGGCCACTTTGTGCAAAATTTAGTTATCGTCCAAGAATTGGACACTTTTTCGCATAAAGTGAAGCGAATTTTTTTAAATATATGTCACTTTCCAAAGTCAAGAATTTGAGAGCCAAAAAGTTCACCTTAATTAGAAAGTATTATTCTTAATGGGGAGAATGAGAAGTATTCATAATAAACAAGAGTAAATTTTTCTTAGAGTCTTCTCTCCTGGCTGTCTACCTTTTTTCACTTTCTTTTTAACATCGATATTTATTACTTTAATAGGTTTCATTTCATAGACCAAATGCAATTAATAAGAAGAATGAAATGGTATAAAATGAAGTGTTATTCTGATATTTTTGTGTTTGACTAGAACACCAGTGTGCCCTGTTCAGTTCCATTTTTCTCTGTTCATTCATTCAGAGCTCACTGGCTGTATCTTGTCAACATATTAGTCTGTATAATGCATTAAGTTTTTATAAATATGCGAAACTTTAATTTACTGAGATCATCTAAAACTGTTGAGACTTCTATGATTTATATTGCTGCATACATCTTTTAGTGCATGCAACTTCAGAGTATTAACTATGCCTATTCCAGTTAGCTTTTTGAAGTAAGTCCTGCAAATACATAATTAAAAGGAGAAAACATCATCTATTGCATTAGGTATGAATAATGACACTATGCCAACATACATTCTGTGTGAACAGCTGTCTCTGTGCAAACAGCTTTATTTTCATATTAAATACAGAAAATGAAAGCTCCAGAGCAAAGCATTTAGTCTGGGTACAGGTCTATGTTTGTTTTATCTCATTATTTAAAATTTATTGGAAAAGAGGACCTGACCTGTTGTAGCATTAATGTATCATTTTCACAGAGTACTGCATGCAGCATTCATCATTTCAATCTACATTCTACTCCCTAAAAAGCACCATAAAAATTATTGTCTGCAACATTATTGTCTGTTACTATGCTGCCTGGATATTATCTATTAACAGCATCCTCACTATCCTCCTCTTCCCCCTCACCCCCTCCCATTCTATTTTAATTGGCTGGAAATATTTGAGTTTAAATATTGATTTGAAAATAGTTTTGAAATTCTTCAAAGTTCTTAAAGTTTCAACTTATAGTGAATGCTCACAGGACCTTCATCAAAATATAAAGATCACAAGCTATTAATTTTTATTTAGTTATTAATTTTTGAGATGTTAAATTCTTTAGGAGAACATCTATTTATAAAACAAAGCATTACATTTACTAGATTTAGTTCCAAGCATCTTAAAAAAGTGAAAAGTAAGGAAGAAAAAATTCTGCAGCATAGTATCATTAGAAATGGTTTAAAAATATACTTGTAATGCCTTACTTAAGCTGTAAAGAGTAGATATAGGTCCTCTGCATAGTTTTGTTAGCCAAAGTAATGCTTCACATTAACTGAATCATCATATATTGTAATAAAATAGCTTGTAATACACTTCAAGTACCTTAGATTGTTTTAGCTCCAAACTAGTCAAAAGAGCAGAAGTACTAATTTTCATTGGCCAATGAACTTTAAGAACTTTCATTCCTTGGATTAACACATGCCAACGTTCTACCTGTCAGTCCAGTTTTCCAGGACGTTAAGATTTGCTTAAACCTAAATTTGTTTATTTTTAAAGCCACTTAAGTTCTATGACTGCATGAAAAAAGTGCATGATAGTAATTCTGCATTGCTGTGAAGAAAATATTTTACATTTCAATGATTTATGATTTTTTGTAAGATTTAAATGTTTCTCAGCTCAAAGCAGGTTTTGATCCATGTAGTTTTGAGTAAGAGAGATTTAGATTCCTGTAATAGTTGAATATTTATGCTTAAAATAATGAAAAAAATACATTTGTAAATAAAGTTTGGAACATATTTTTACATGTTGTTTGTTCAGGTTTACAGGTTATTTTCAGTTGTCTTGCAAGCTTCCTTGGATCTCATTAGTCCCGCTGACCCACTGCATGTTCTCTGCCATCACTCAGAATTTATTTCAGTATGTTTTTTTATATATATCTATATTTAATAGACACAACAGCGAGTCATACAGATTTTTCTGTCATATCACATTTGTATAAATACATATATAACGTATGTCATATATAAGGCATTATTAATATTAACTACATGCATATGTATGCCAGATGTAGACAGTAATTGATATTAATCTACACACTATCTTCTTTGTAAAACATTTCAAGTTTTTTCAGCTAAATAGCTATTCAGAGGCTTCTACTTTTCTGTTCATTGACTTTACATAACCATCCTTTTTGAAGGATTTATTCATATACCACAGGCCTGCTTTCAAGTACATGAACCAATCCCTCTTACATAAAGAGTATAGTGTGAAAAAAACAACTGCAAACAAAAGCACTGCTTCAAGTTGACAACCCACACACAGTGGCTTCTTGTATGCCTGGCAAGTGCTACAACACTCATCTGTTTCTTCCTATTAACCTGTGTATTCCAAATTATTTATGAAAATAAATGTGTTATGTATAACCTTAATATCTATCACTAGTATTTGTCCCCAGTCCTTGGCAGTTACTGACAGAAAAGTTAATTTGCTCATTCTGAGAGCTCAATTTGTCTTTTTAAGCTGTAACTTTTTTCTGCATTTTACCTTTAGGAACTGTCATTACCTACAACAGAAACGCCTTCCTAGTTATTTTCCTTTTTCCCTGCAAAAAATATACTTCGAACTTACCTGCTGTTATTCCCCTCTACTCTCAATATCTATTTATACTGCATTTACTTCATTCCAACTGTGCAATTATGCCAGCAGAGAGTAAGTTTATTCCTTCTCCTTTACTGTATCACATATATGAACACACAAGCCTCTTTTCTCAGTTCATTTTCTTTCTAGTCCCAGTTTAAGAAATAGGTGTTTAGGAAAACCCTGGAGAGTATGTCTAAGGGTATCTTCTGATATCATCCCCTGTGTCAAGAGAATAATGTTTCAAAAGTTGTTAGCATTTCTTTGAAGAAACAAACAAACAAACAAAAAAAACACACACACAAAAAAAATCAGGATGGCAGGGCCTTGTCTGTGACTTTTCTGTGCCATTCTCTGCCATTCTCTGCTTTCCAGCAGGAGATAGTCTCCCTTTCCAATTTCAGATAATTCATGGGTCAGCAAATGAGAAATAAAGATGCTCTCCTTTACATATTGCTAGATGTCCAGCAGATGTCATTCAGACTGAAGTAAAACATAACAGCTACACTTCAGAATGCATTGTTTAGTAATCTGTAACCTGTAAAATGTTTTTTAAAAAACCCACAACAAATACCTGAAATAAGTCAAAATGAACTTATCTATGGCACTAAAATACAGTTTGTGCCACAATACTCACAGATTGCAGAGTAACCAAAAACACATACAAAAGGTCCCCACACTTAAGTATTTGTTTAAATATGTTTTTTTTTTAAAAAAATCACTAAAAAGTATGTCTCATGATATTTTCAACATTCCTTCCCTCTTTTAACCTCTTCTAGACTCTTTTGGAACTGCACTATATCTAAGCCTCTGGTCCTGTCAACACTACTCTGCGTCAGCATACGAGGGAGCTAGCTGCTTGTGCAAACAAGTGTCACGAAACAGACTGAAGGAACTGCTATCCAGAGGAACTGCAGTGGAGACAGAGGCAGAGCCCCAGTAGTGAACAGACTGTAGAAATGTTAATTTGAGACATGTAACTCTTGTAATATTAATAAGCCATGCTGTTCCACTGATGCATATTCTTTCACACAGACAGACCATGCACAACCATAAATGCTCTGGATCAAAACTTCGTATTACTTATGAAAAGGCTCCTGATGGAGCTTTGGATTAGTCTCTGAATTCTCCTTGATTTGGAAGAGATTTGGGTCCATTTTATTTGCACATAAAATGGGTCATGTAATTCAGTCACAAACTGGCTAGGCATACTATGCCCATGCAACCAAGGCAAAGTAGTTCATCTCTGCGCTGAATCTGTTTTTTAGTGACATCCTTCATTCTTCCCTCAAACACTACAGTCATAGAATGCCAAATCTATATACATTGAGGGAAAGGTTGGGAGCCAATACATCTCAGGCCCCTTGGAGAATGGTAGTAGCTAAAACTTGAGCCTGCTCACAAATAATGTGCTTTAGCTACTTTCTTTATGACAGAAACTATGGAAATAAGTGAAGACTTAATGTAGATTTATTTCTAGGGAAAAGAGAGTATTGAAAACGATAGAACAAAACCTATTTCAAGCCAAGCCAAATAGAATGAATGGCTTTTTCCAATTCATAAAGTATGTTATGGTCTTTCCATATTCATACTGACTAGGCAAAGGGATAATACATAATTATCTTAGCAGACTATACTAATCCTCCCTGAGACTATAACAGCTCCAACTTGGAATAGTATATAAATTATAGAAAAGATGTCTAGTGAGATCAAGTATTTGGTTACAACTGCATTTATTTTTTTATTGCAGTTTACATGAGCTATTTTTTCGCCTAATCTACAGTGACTAGCTCAAATCATAAATCCAATCATTAAAGATGAAAAAGTAGCATGTTCCATATGCAAAAAACCCCCAAATACTAATCATCCTTTTGGAAACAGAGACAACACATGTTATTGACACATGAAGTGCCACTATGAACACATGTAGAACCCCCAGACTGCTTGATTAAAAATACAGATAATTAAATCAACAAATAGGCAATTTCAAGTCTAATCCTTTATCTACTGTAACCTTTACATGGTATTTCCAAGAGGTTAATGAGTTACGACAAAACCGTGTCAAAAGTTCTGAAATACAGAAAACAAGTTTACTTAGGTTTGGAACAAATGTAAAATTTCATAACATTAAAACAAAGTAAATTTTAAGTCATTAAAGCATAGGCTTAGAAAAGTCCGAAACAAAAATTAATATCAGCTCTAAGGTTCCTGGTTCACCTACCACTCCCTAAATTCCAGATTGCTGATTTCCTGTAGTGGCTCTGTACCCTTCTAGATACGTCCATCAGCATCAGTTGTGCACCATGCATACTACAGACCACCAGTCATGTAGAACAGAGAATCAACAGAGTAGGGCTGCTTAAATTCCTGAGCTCTCAACAGTTTCTGAGAAACACACTAGCTCTTGTGATGTTTTTCTGAATGTTTCCAGGTTCCCCCCTGCAGTGTGGGTTCCTGTTCCAGAAATGAAGAATTCCTCTGGCCAGAGTTGTAAGTAGTCTGTGGTGAATGTAATGTGGTGATGCTGTATTGAAGCTGTAGACCCTGGAACAAATGCTGCCTAGAAACCTATTTACATGTCACCAGAAGATACCTCTCATGTATTTCCAAACAATATTTTTACATCATTCTCTGAAAAAAGGTTTTGTCTGGATATTTTACCATCAGTTGTCCTCAGGAGCACAAATGCCACTTAAGCCAGCAGGTTTTGTATATATAGATAGGTATCTCAGTATAGATAGGTATCTCAGTTAATCTCCAAATTCTAGGCAACGCTTGTAGTCCTGTTTATTTCAAGAAGAGTAAAAATTGGCGTAAATAACAACATCATGTTAAATATCTAGTCTCCTAGGTCTGCCAGAAAGCCTTGCTAAATAATCTTTTGTATTACTACCTAAAGCCTGGGAGACATGTTACTTACTGACTTCTTAAACTTTTTAAGAGATTGTATTAATAGGACGCAAAGGGAAAAATTTATCTGTGAATTTCAAGCTGAAATAAATTCTTCTTCATCACTTAGAAGGATGAAGGAAAAGCCACCATTTGTGATCTAAATAATATGTATTCCCCTTCCCAAAGACACATAACTTCCATTGTAATAGGTGATGAAATACAAAACAGAGACTATTGAATAAGCAGTGAAAAAATGTAGGTTTTTTCTAGTTTTAGTAATCAAGAACAAAGCAAATAAATATAGCAGACCCATGTCCTGTGGCCAAACTGAGAAACACACTTACCTTCAGCACTTCCTTTTACAAACTACAACGTAAATAAATAGTCACCTTATAAAAGAAGTTGGTGCGTCCAACAGATCCAATTTTTCCTGTGTGGTTCATGAAACAAATGTTTCCTTCAGTAGCACCATAAAACTCACAGATCTTAACAGGACCAAATCTGCCTAAAAATTCTCTCCATACATCATTTCTTACTCCATTTCCAACTGCTAGTCGGACTTTGTGATTTTTTTCTCCTTCTTTCTGTTAAAAAAGAAGAAAATAATAATTTAAATATAACTGCATTTGATTGTTGCATATATTGTGGGTAAAATGTACCTTCTTTAAATAAATCAAGTATAAACAATGACAACAGAAGAAAAACAATAATTAAGAGGTTAAAGAAAGCTGGCATAGCTTGCCTACAGCTGCAATGTAGCAAACTGCAATCAAAAACCTATTATCTTTTTGAACAAGCAAATTATTTCCTGAATAATAGCTATATTAATTTATATAAATGCTTCCGTATTCTAAAAGTTCTATCATCTGAGTCTGTTTCCACTCAGAGGAATCAGAAGACTGTGAAGAAGAGAGAAAGGCAGGAATTATTTCTGTCAAAGAATTGAACTCAGCAGAGATTGGTAGTTACTTTATTGTGTCTTCAGACTGATCATAAAAAACAATCAGATTTTACACTTGTAATATCTGTTCCTTCCCACACACTGCGTATGACTCATCTTCTGTATTTTCTTTCAATATTAAGACTTGCGAGGTTTTGTTCAGTGTTACTTGGAATACATAATTTCCTGGTGATCTTGACTCAACTCTCTAGTTTTGTAACAAGAAACACAATAGTATGCGTTCATCCAGTTCAGTGGGACTCACTAATTTTTATACCTAGAGACCAAATTAATAAGCAGGTGAGTTTGCTTCTATTACTTTAAGAAAAATAAAAGCATTGATGGCTGTTGGCTGAAAAGACACATACCATGTGTCTAGAACACAATAGCCCACAGATTACCTTTTTTTTTTTTTTTCCCCAAAAGGACAGAGACAGCATCATTTGTAAGTGCAGTTATTTCAATATCTTTAATTCCTCATGTTATTTTGGCTAGTTTATACAGAATGAAGTTGTTTCTTTAGTGGAAAAGATGCAGAGTAAACTTGACAGGTCAGCATTCTACTCTGCTTGCAACGTTAATGCCTATCAACAGTACAACGTATGACTACCTCACTTTAGGAAGTATTCTCCTAAGGCATTCAGCCCTTTTGCAAAAATACAAAGACGTGTCATCAAGAACGGATAGAAGAAAACAAATTTTCTTAAAAGGGAGGGCAGTAATTCACTTCAGAACTAAAGTAAATTTTTTGTTAGACTGCACTACTGCAACTGTAAGAATGGAAACTATATGTAATCTAATCTCCCAGCAGGTTTACTAAGTGTGAAGAGAATGATTTAAATGAGGGAAACTTTAAACAGTAATAAGTCACATTAATTTTACATGTGAGTAAATTAAGATAGCTGGTTTTTACATATATTTACCTAAACTTTTGTATAACTAATATATGACATTAATGCATGTTGGCTTTACATTTAACTTTTATGTTTTCAATGGAAAGTGAAACACAGCAAATAAAACAGTTAGCCATTTTAACATCATGCTTAATCTATATATTCAGCATCTGTATTATTGTCCAGATCACTGCTAGAGTCCAGCTCTATGGCAGGCATGTTGGTATCCATGGGCACTGTGGCCAAAAACTTAGGCAGTAAATAAAATGCAATAAATAAGGGAAGGGGAGAAAAAGGGATGGTAATTCCAACAAATTCTAGAAACATGGTTGAGTGATGCATGCTTTGGGTGTCCTAATGTTTGAAAATAAAAATAAATTAAATATGCAGGAACTTATACTTTAAACAAACTATGGCACCAAACAGTGATATTTTGAATTTCTGTCACGTTCAGATGGCATTTCATCAACTAGCTTCCCTTTGGTGCTGTAGACAGAATTATAGGAGTAGGAGAAATTCCAAGTGGTCACCTAGTACTAACCTTTTCTGGGAGGTATGTTCTGCTATCCCCGTGCCATTCTTGACACCTGAACAAGCTGTGGCACATCAGCCAGCTACTGTGCAACAGCTGGTATGCAGCAATTGTCTGCATGCATATTCTTAGCTGGCTGCAACAGCACAGTACTTAACACTTCCTTCACTAAAAGCTGTATTTCCTCACAATACCTCATATGCGGAGGACTCAGTGCCTTGCCCTGGTCAACTATCACAAATAAGTCCAAATAATGTGCGTCCCGTGATAATTTGCTCGTGCTTTGTGTTTCTGAATGTGATTAATAGTTCTCTACAGATAATTATGAAGACAGATTTTATAATACCAGAATGTTAGAAAATCTTTCCAAGGTTTTTAAAAACATCTATTTATTTATTTTCCTGCACAGTGAGTTTCTTTTCTTACAGAGTGAATCTGAAATAAAATGGGGATTCAGTCTATATCCGCTTATTTCCAATAGTAAAGGTGAAACATTTTTTTCAATGCCTTTTTGAAGCATCATTAAGCAAGAATTGTTCTTACCTTACACCTGGACTTCAGTTCATTCTCCTAAGATCTTTGAACCATACACCAAATACCTGCATACATGATAAATCAGTTTCTGACAGACTATTCCTCCATTTTGTGTGCTTGTTTCATTTGTATAGTAATTAAATGACAAGTCAAGATCTGCCTTATTACACTAAATACCACATAGTTGGGATTTTTCAACTGCCAGTCTTTCCTCCTTAAGTGTTCTTTGTAAACTATGTGGACTATCTACAACGATTAAGTTGTTGATAAAAGAAATGCCTTTTAAAGTGCTGTCAACAGTATACTAATTGGTACAGGAAGGATTCATCACTGCAGCTATACAAATGTACTTAGCAATTGCTTTAAAAGAACACAAGAAAACAGGTTCATTGTCTGACTTTTACCATTTCTGCAGCAGGAAAAGCCAAATGGGGAGAAGCAAAGGCAACTTCAAGCAAAGCAGACATGAAATGTTTCCTGTATTATGGCCTTGATGAAATTAAAAGCCCTATCAGGACCTGAGAAATGCCAGCACCTGCTAATACTAAATATGATGGACCACACAGGATTTACATTAATGTATTTACAAGGAATGTGTGTAACAACATATTTGTTAATTATTGACACATTAGCTCTGAAACAGGACATCAGGTAGTTCATAGAGAGACTATAAGATGAGAGATACCCTACTGTCACTGTGATGACATATGTAATAAATTCTTCAAGATGCATGCTTACATTCACATTTCAGTAATGCCTAATTATAAATCGCAACTAGATTTTTTGAGCAAAATGCATACCCAAATTTAAATAAACACGTAAAAGAAAACAGGGTAGTAGAGAAGCACCATAAGAAAGGAACAGGAATTCTAGGAACAGGACGTTTTCCAGTTCAGGAACTGGCTATTTGCTGTTTAGTATAGCTCACTCTCATCACGCTTTCATTAATCAGTCTCCTGATAATCTAATAGGATTAGGATCTAACAGGAGTTTTCTTCCTTTAGCTCTTCTAATAGGAAATGTTTTCTTTAACCTGTACTTCTATTTCCTCGGAAAGTAGCTACCCACAAAAAAAGTCACTTTTGTCTGTGTTCCACCCAGTAATAAAAATTAGATTGTTGTATTTGTGGTGATTACCTCAGGAGCCCACAAGTCAAAACAAACTACCCAAAACTTTCCAAAGGTCTGCTCAGAGAATTAAAGCACACACGGATTAATTCTTGCACTCCACATTGCACACAGTATTCTGTGAGCAATATGAAGTTTCCCGTTGTAAAAGTACAACTGTGATCTAGACTTCACTATCATGACATCTTCTGCTTGACTCCACTAGCTTAACCCAAAAGATGAGCCTCTAGGAAAAGAGGCTGGAAAGAAGGAAACTGTCAAGTTATATGACCTCTTAAAGACTCAGAAAAGTCCTGAGACACCATGCGAGATCCAGTAGCTGACATTGCAACTAGCCTTCAGTGCTGTATTGGGTACGGAAAACCAATGGTTCCTATGGCTTAAGAAACACTCCAAACATTATAGAATTTTTCAAGAAGAAAACCTGAAAACCTTAACCATTATTAATGGGAGGAATGAGAAAACAGACAGAAAATCATTGTGTGGAATAAGTTCAGGAGAGGTATGCCAGCACACGTAAATATCAGAAGGCAGTAGCCAAAACGGAAGGCATTTTAAATCCACTTTTTAAAAGTAATACTGTTGTTGTTTAAAGCATAGACAAAGTTTTCTTCTGCTATGCAATACACTCTTTATATGTACAGTATATTTTTATTAGATTAACTGATATAATCTGGAGGGAAAAAATACAGGCTTCCATATTGCAGGTCCACTTCTAAGCTTCATTTCAGATGTGCTGTATACATTCTTAGTCTAAAAATTTTATTTTCTCTAACTATATGTACAAACAATGTTCAATTCTCCTTTTAGGCACTGTTAATACTGTAGTAAATCAGCAACAACTTGGATTAATGTGGTGGGTTGACCCTGGCTGAAGTCCACGTGCTCACCGAAGTTGCTTTATCACTCCCCCTCCGTAACTGCACTGAGGAGAAAAGGTGTAACAAATAGCTTGTGGGTTGAGATAAAGATAGGGAGAGCTTGTTCACCAATTACTGTTCCAGGCAAAACAGACCAGACATAGAGAGGAATTATCTGATTTATTACCAAGCAAAACTGAGAGTAGAGCAGAATGGGGGTTACACTCAGTTGATAGCATGTTGTTTCAGCCTCTCCTTCCTCCCCAGGTGGAGAACTCTTCCTCTTTTCCAGTGTGGAATCCCTCTCATGGGAGACAGTCCTCCATGAACTTCTCCAAGGTGAGTCCTTCCCACAGGCTACAGCCCTTCCAGAAATGCTCCAGCGTGGGTCTGTCCCACAGAGTGCAGACCTTCAGGGGCAGACTCCTCCAGCCTGGGTTCCCCACAGGGTCACAAGTCCTGCCAGCAAACCTGCTTAGGTGTGGACTCCTCTCTCCATGGGGTCACAGGTCCTGTCAGGAACCTGCTCCAGTGCAAGCTGCCCATGGGGTCACAGCCTCCTTCAGGTGTCTTGACCTGCTCTGGCGTGGGGTCCTCCATGGGCTGCAGGTGGAAACTTTACACCCCATCCCCCGCCCTGCATGGGCTGCAGCCTGCCTCACCGTGGTCTTCACCACAGGCAGCAGCAGAACCTCTGCTCTGGCACCTGGAGCACTTCCTCCCCCTCCTTCTTCACTGACCTCAGTGTCTGCAAAGTTTCTCACATCGTCTCACTCCTCTCTGGCTGCAAAAGCTCCTGCAGTCGTGTTTTTTTCTGTTCTTAAACATGTTATCCCAGAGGCACTACCACTGTCGCTCATGGGCTCAGCCTTGGCCAGCCATAGGTCCATCTTGGAGCCAGCTGGCATTGGCTCTATCGGACACAGGGGAAGCTTCTAGTAGTTTCTTGCAGAAGCTGCCACGACTGTGCCCTCCTCCCCTCCCCATCAAAACCTTGCCACGCAAACCGGAAGCAATTAGGAATGATGTCTGTTTACGACATACACAAGTGGTTACAGATTTAAAAAAACCCAAATATTAGAAAGTAGAAGAATAAATAAAGATGCAAAATTCCCCCCCGGTAAATAAAATTGTAATGACATAAAGATTATTCAGAGACCTCAAATGGAACGTACAGACATGGTTGTGTGTGTGTAACTGTGACACGTTACTGGTTTGGAGTATTTAATAAAATGTTTATGCTGAAAACCTGCAAGGGGCTTGACAAATTTCCACTCCACATTTTAATAAGAGAAAGAACTGTTTCCAGCAGGGAACATAAATTGCCCTAAACTTTAATGAGGAATAAAATGTGATGTCAAGTAAAAGCCTGCATTGTACAGAAGTGCCTGTTAACTCATTTTTCCCTCCTTATCTGACTATGAAATTCCCTTCCTTCAAAGAAACTCGTTTTGAGATGGGACACAGTGCTATTCAACATATCTGAACACCATTCTTACACTGCTTGCCAAAACACTTGTGTCAACAGCAGCGAAAAAAAGTGTTCATTCTGTTTACATATTCCAGCAGCACTTATCCCAGACTTCCTTGTTTTCTCCTTCTAAATTGCTATTGTTCTAACACATAAGAGTTTTAATAAAATAAATCCTTAAGCATCTTTTCTAAAGTCACTTCAGAGAGCTTAATTCCATCCAAACTGGATCTAGTAGAGAGATTGGCTTGCTTCAGCTTAACAATAACAGTCTGGAAGCTGATGTACATGGTCTTATACACTTAAGGTAACCCCAAGGAAATAGGAAAAGTTACTTTTGCCAAAGGATAATATTGGCTCAATACCAAGTGGACATAAAACAGGACAGATACTGAAAGAAAATTTCTAAGCAATGACATAAATAATTGTGAAATAGACTGAATACAAGTAGCAGTAAACTCTGGTTTTAATAGCTTACCAAGTTTATGCAAGGTATCATAAATCATACAATTAGTGTTATAATGTATGGCAGCTTATGAGAGTAGGATTCAGGTCTCCTTTACAGAAAAGCAGGAAGAAAATCCTGCATTACCAGTCATATCTTTCTAAAAGCTTCAGGATGCAATATGCTATTTAGATCAGTCATTACTTCAAACTTGAAATAAATTTGCAAGTGCATTAGGAAGATTTTATACACACTTATATACATTTTAAATGTTAAATTTTAAATGTGTTGCAACCCTCTAAGGAAAATATATCCACAGATTAATAGAGATATTTCCAAGGTCTTTGCTTAGAGAGGAGATAGGGAGCTATGCTATGCCATACTTCTGAAATTTTGCAGATCACTGTTAACAGACACTTTAAGCAATGTCAGCCAGAACGACCAGGTTATTAATTTGCTGAATATTTTCTTTCACTGGAGTAGTCATGGTAATATCTTAGAGCAGGATCCATTTTGTAGCTACTCATGGCTACTCGCCATCAGTGCTGGCTCTTGTACTTTCACTACGATCAAAAGACTGCAGAAAAAGAGCTTGGAAGAGGGTAGGCATGACTACTACTCACTTATCTAGGAGCACAGCAAAATCTATGAATAACACATAATGCAAGGTCTTTGTACTTAAGAAAAAAAGACAATTTCCTCTTTTAACAAATGTTCTTGCCTTACAACAAGTTACTAAACCAAACTGGATGCAGAACAGGTTTCAGGAGAATTCTACTGCAAAAGAGTCTTCAAGAGCTGTTGCAGATGTGAGTGGGAGGCAGAAAGATCAAACAAGACAAAACTAATCAGGAAACCTAAGCCAAGAGTCTACATGCTACCACAGAGTCTTGCCAAAAGTTCTGTTTAAAATCTGTGAAATAAGAGGCTACTCTGTGGCCTCTTTATGTATGTAAATATACCATTTATTTCAAGTTTAGTGTTAAGCAAATGAAGAACTTAAGATAATTTCTATGATTTTCATCTATGTTCATTAGAAGAACTTCTCTAACCTTGAGAACACTGCCCACCTGTGGTTTAACCCCAGTTGGTAACCACCATGCAGCTCCTTGCTCACCTCCACCTTCCCTCCTCAGTGGGACAGAGAGGAGAATGGAAAAAAAAGTCATGGGTTGAGATAAAGACAGTTTAATAGGATAACAAAGGAAGGTGAAGATGATGATCACAACGATAACAGCAACAAGCAATGCATATATGCAATTACTCACCATCTGCAGAAAAAAACAACCTGATGCCCAGCTTGTTTCCAAGCAGAGAATCTGACTCCTGGCTAGCTTCCCCAGCTATATACTGAGGAGAACATGATGTTATATGGTAGGGAATATCCCTTCAGCCAGTCTGGGGCACCTGTCCTGGCTCTGCTCTTGCAGCTTCTTGTACACCTAACACGGTGTGGGAAGCTGAAAAGTCCTTTATTTAGTGCATGCACTACAACTACCTAGCAACAACTAAAACCATCACAGTATTATCAAAATTGTTCTCATCCTAAATCCAAAATACAGCACTATAACAGCTACAAGGGAAAAAACTAACTCTATCCCAGCTGAAACCAAGACACCACATTGTATCTTCACAGAGCTTTAAAAGTTGTATTACCCATATCCTTCTCATGCTGCCACTATATATAGTACTTCTAAGTTAATTAAACTTGAAGAGAGATAACAACTTGGCAAATTATTTCATGTACTTGAAAACTAATAATGGATTGCACAACATATTTAAAATCCTTCCATTTATTTGTGTGAACATGTCTCTTTTCCAGTCTTAACATGACAAATACTTCCTATCTTACTTCAAGTATCTAGCTGTCAAACTGATTCATTTTATAATTTTAATTTTTCTTGATAAGGTACACTAGGTTTCTCTTTAGCCAGTGTCCTGGTTTCAACTGAGACAGAGTTCATTTTCTTCACAGCAGCCAGTATGGGGCTGTGTTTTGGGTTTGTGCTGGAAGCAGCGCTGATAGTGCAGAGATGTTTTTGCTGTTGCTGAGCTATGCTTGCACAGAGCCAAGGCCTTTTCTGCTTCTTGCACTGCCCCGCCAGCGGGATGGCTCNGAGCCCTGCTGTCCTGGGGATGGCTGAACCCCTGCCTGCCATGGGGAGTGGGGAATGAATTCCTTGTTTTGCTTAGCTTGTGCACGTGGCTTTTGCTTCACTTATTAAATTCTTGTACCTGAACCCACGAGTTTTCTCACTTTCACTCTTCTGATTTTCTCCCCCTTTCCGATGAGGGGGACGGAGCGAGCGTTTATGTGGTGCCCAGCCAACAGCCGGAGTAAAACCACGACAGCCAGCTAGCAAAAGTTATGATGGCATAAATAACTTTTTTTTTTTTTGCAAAATTTAAAACTCCTTTAATTTTAAATGACTTGGTAAGGATTTAAAAATGAAAGAGTTTGTTTTAGAAAATGAAGTATACTAATCTATCATTCTTGCTTTAAGACACTGAACAGGATAAAATGGGTAAAACAAAATGCCATGATCTAACTGTATAGTTAAAGACAGAAAAGGAAAACAATTAATATCTGAGACTGCAAACACAGCAAAAGTTGGTAAGTGTTAAAGAGAAGGGAAGTGACTTTGGAAAATCAATGAAGAAAAATTGCAATTTATAAAAACTAGGCTCTTCATATGTTTTGATTTTCCTTAAGCCTTTAACTTGATTTTTTATTATCCTCTAACTTTTTATTTTATTATAAAGATGAAACCCAAGCAAATAAAAAAAAAATCCACCAAAAAAAAGAAACAAAGTTATCTTTGTTCTAGTGTCACATCACAGCCATTGGTGGTCACTTAGATATCAGTCATGCCCTCTTTAATTCAAGAACATTGGCTTTGCTGAGGCATGCATAGATAGTGCATGAATTGCTATGACCCATTACTACATTACTTAAACATCTGAAAATTTCCTGGAGAAAAAAAATTCCACTGTCTTACAAACACTGACCTTTTCCACTCTTTGGTCAGCAACTTGAGATATTAATGCAAATTGTTGTTCTGCTGGAAAATAAGACTCATTTGCATTCTCTTCAGATTATTAGAACACTGCTTAAGAAGGAGGTTATTTTGGAAAATCATAAAATGAGGATTTGGACTAGAAAAGAATTTTCAGATTAATTAATTTTAATTATTGGCACCATTTCCTAAGAGATGAGTCATTTCAATAAAACTGACTGAAAAGGGAATAAACCATTGATTATTTTTTTTTAAAACACAAAATGAAGTGATGATAGAGGCAAAGGGAGAGTGTTCAGAGAGTTGCATTGCATCCACCTTCTCTACATTTTCACAAATCTCTTTGTGTTCTAAACATTTTGTTAAATTAAGAGAAGATACCATTCTTTTTGCTTAATGTTACACAGCTACTTGGAAGCTGATATTTATTTTTATTTAATATTAAAACCAAAAGCTGTTTATGATCATAAGTAACTCTGTAAAGTTATTTATTAAAATGCTTAACCAAGTACGATGAATGTATGACGTAATATTTAGAATTTATTGTTGAAACACAATAGGACAACCTGCAGCTTATAAATGGATGCACAAGCATTTGAGAATAGAAAGTTAGTTAGGCTTTTATCCGTTCTGTCTATATTATATTATCTGTCTATATTGTCTTGAATTAATTCCAACAAATTTCATTTAGCTTAGCCTAAACATCTGCCGTCAATGGGTAGATACAGAAACATACCAGAAAACAGCCAAATCAAGAGTTAATTCAGATACCCTGATTCAGCCATACTTGGTAATTACATATTCGGCATACTTTGTACTCGATACCATGTAGACAGACCATAACATCACTGGCTTCCAAGGTAAAAGAAGTATTTTCAAGTTAGGGCTAACACAGTTTCAGAGAGGAATGTCACTTTAACAACAATAACTTTCTGAAATAGCTTTCTAATTCGAACAAAAGGCATTGTTCCTTGAGCGGCTAACCCAGACCGAACTCTTACCAAATTTTAAAACATGGTTTAGATTGTCTCAAAATTAGCACATTCCACAAGCCAAAACAGTGCTAAAACATGACCTGCAAAACTTGAGACCTCTGTTACACTTATGTGCCACAAAACAAAGTTTTGAAAATTCTGAAAACACATTGAAAAGTAATCCTGGTTTTCTGAACTTACATTGTGAAATAATATTTTTTCACCAAAGGATACTGAATCAGTTTTCAGTGTCAAAAAAAAAATTTTTAATGCTTTAATATCTTCCTGATTCAAGACATCTGGTTTTTGCAGTCTACAGATTGCCAAGTATTTGAAGACCCTCACACAAAAAGAAGGGCAGAGGGACAGGTTCTGTACAGTTTTATTTCCCTTTTAACATAACCACATTAAGAACAATAAATATACACATTACTTACAGACTAATAGCCATCATTTTGGTTCCACTTACCACTGGCTGGCTGCAAAGGTAACGACAAAGTTCTCCAATGTACTGGATGACAGTCACATTGTACTTTTTGCAGTCACTCCAAAACTGACTAGCTGAGAACTTTTTTTTTAACACACAGGTTGCACCTTTATGGAAAGAGTAGAAAAGGAGATGAAGCATTTTCTCTCTACAGGAGTTTAGCTAGCTATGTTCGCTGTTTCTGTGAAACAGGACATAAGAGGAACTAAGAGCAAACTTGTTCAGAGAACCATATGATACTTAAGCTGTTTTATTAGAAGATCTGTGTTCAAACCTGGCAAACAAAGAAGGGAGATGAACCCAGCCTTCTCCTTGGTGAGACAGTAAACTGACAGAGGTTAAAAGCAACAAGACAGCTTCTCTTTGTTGGTATTGTAACATTATTCAAAATAGTTTAAATGAAAACAGCCAGAAAAGTCAGCCTGACATAGCAAATCATTTGGGTATTACTGAAACCTCATTTGTTAAAAAAGAAAGTTGATGCAGATTCAGACAGAATTAATCCATAATGCAACTATCTTTCCTTTGCTCTGACTTGTCCTTGATGCTTCAGAAAACAGGAAATATTTATCATCAAGTTCCAAATAAATTTTTTATAAGAGAGTCATTGACGACATTGCCTCAGTAAAATTTTTCTGTGCCCAAACTGCACACAAATTAAATAGGAGAAAAGGTACACATTATCTAATGATATATGACAAAGCCTTTTACTGGAAATGTATTTGTCAGTCTTTTTAAGTCCACCAACATACATTGTTTAGTTTGTCCATATACTAATGCACTATAGACACTGCCAAAATACTTCATATGTCCTCAAATTCCTTTTCACCCAAATATAAAAGAAAGTAAAGACACATGACTATAACTAATTCTTCTCCAGTACCACAAACATAGCTTGTAAGAGATCCTTCGCTATTACAACAGCCTCTATTCCCAAAATACAGAAACATAAAGCTACTCTGAAAAGACTATTAATTTGATTTCAGCAAGGCATTAGTTTCTCTAATGGCAGTGAACCTAAGTGTGTTTTATTAATTTTTATAATAATTAATTATCTATTAACAATACAGCTAAATGAAATGAGCCCTACCCAATTCAATGCATCCACCGATGCCAAGAAGAGATGCTGCACTGTGATAAAGAGGCAGAGTAATATAAATTATGTCTTCTGCAGTAGCACCAAAAGCCCACAGTCCAGCAGCTCCTTTAAGAATCTGCATATGACTGATGACTGCAGCCTTTGGAAGACCTGTAATGAAAACACAAAACCATGTATAAAGCTTTTCTTAAAGAGAAGTCTTTTTTTTCTTTTTTTTTTCCTGTGTAAGGTCTCTAAAATTATAAAAGAATGAACTCTTTCTTCTGTAACCAAATTTTGAGCCACCTGTTTAGGTGGCTGTTAATAGACAACTGGCTGTTTAATACAGTATTGCATGTTTGTTCAGTACACATAAAGATACATAAGCCAGTTTGTAACCTCATCTGTTACTTAATCTTATGCCAAGTCAATCAAATAGGTGAAAACATGAAGAAACTCTGTGGTTAGCACACTATCAAATTATATAGAGCCAACAAGGGGCCAGAAGCATTTACTATACATAGGGAATTCCTTTAACATAAAGAGGCATCACACTAGATCTCTTTCAGGCAAGAGTCATAGTGATTGTAACATAATGAAGAAAGATATGGAATCTACACAAAGTAGATCATATAGTGGGTGCTTATCTAAGATGTGTACATCTAAGTCTGCCTGTTTGTTTTAGAATGCTACGAAGACTATGCAAAATTAAAAACAAAAAAAAAATCCAGCAAAATGTCCACTCCAGTTAGCTGCTTCTTAATGACTTTCATCAGGTTCAGCACAGAATTTCTGTTCACCAACACGCAGACTCACATGGAAGAGTTTCTTGGGCTACTATTCTGGTACTCATTATTTTGAGTAGGGGATGTGTTCTTGGTGAATATATGTTCTCACACACACACATACATACACACACACACAATTCAGGCTGAGTCCTGATAATGATCGGTGCGAACTGTTAAAATTTTAAAAAATGTAATGGTTCAGAAAATTTTCTCATCTATTCTAGCAAAGCTACCGCTAATTTGAAGACTTAACTAGAGCTGTTAACTGGAAGTGTAATCTGTGGAGATTATAGCTACACCTCAAAGCTATTCCAAAACCCAGGGAAAAGGCAACATAAACCTATGTTGCCAATGAACCACTTATAGCAAGAAGTGCTCCACAGGGTCTTGAGTTTTTCCTTCTGCCTTTATAGACAGCTGACTATAGACTACGCAAAGTACTTCCCTCTTTTTAATAAGTTTACCAGTCATTGATTTTAGGAGCAATACTAAGCTCTTGCTTTATGAAAAAGTGTGAAAATGCCTAGTTACTTCAGATTAGTCATTCCATACTCTTCAGACTAAACAAACCTTATTCTTTTAGTTACATGGTACATAAAAGAAATCCAATGCAAATTAATGTAATATATACAAGCATTCAAAAATATTCTAAATTCTACATAACCAAAATTTGAGACTTCACATAGATACTGTGAATGGAGTTATATAAACCAAATCCTCCTACCTGGAGAATTCTATATTTTTTAGCTTAAACTTCTTAAACAGCAGGCTCAACCATATTTATATTAGTAGTACTGCAAACATATGGGACCTCTTACCAATATTTATACCTTCCTTCTTTTTTTTATTCTAGACTGACATTTTTATTTCCTAGTTTTTCCCAAAACCTGAAGCAAGTAAATTAAATAATTATTTGTATGAGGGAACAAAGCCATAAAACACATCTTCACTCTAAATATTCATGTGACTAAAACTGTTGTGTTCAGCTCAATGAGAATGTCAATCTGCTTATCTTAATGACATCATGCTGCTTTTCATGTCAGTGATCAGGTTTTTTAAAGTCTTAGCTTCTTAGCTGCTGGAGCACTGGTAATAAATTCAGCCATCTGTTTCTAAACTAAAAGGCTAGTAACTTAATCCTATTTTCCATCTCTGCAGTGACCTGCATAAAACATAACTTAATGAAGAAAACCCAAATGTCTATTTGCTTGTTTGAAGATTGAAGAAGTTCTAGATACACTGTTAGCTGTATTAGCTAGGCACTGGTATATGATCACAAAACAATATTTATTATATTTGTAAACCCACCAAAAATGCAAAATGTTTTATAAACACCTTAGTTGTGAAGGAATAAGAAGTAAAGTTTCTCATAGTATTTGCACAGTCTGGCAGGAAAAAAAAAAGCCCATAAACAACTGCATACAAACAGTCACCTACAAGAAACATGTTTTTTCCTAACATATTGCTTCTAGATAAGAAATATGATATTCTACTATGAAAAGATGAACCAGAAGATTAGAATTTTGGAAAATCAAGTTTCTAGATGAAAGCTGAAGGAAAATATAGACTCTTCAGCAGACCTGTACCTGTTGTTCCTGAAGTAAATATATATAATACAGATGACTTGAGGTTGTTGGCAGAACGTCGATTAACTGGAACAGGGTCTTCAGATGCAGTCTCCATTTTGTCTAAAAGTGTATGCACACTTGGAAAAGTGGAGTCTTTGGTCATTATCCAAACACTAACGTCTTTTTGGAGGTTAGGAAGAATTTCTCCCAGTGTCCCAAGCAAATCTTAAAAATTAACATAAAATAGTGTTACTTATGTCTTCATAAAGTTAACAAATTAAATATTTTTCCTCTGAAAATTTTACTTTTTATAATAGAAAGAGGAATGAAAGTCAATTCCATGGACATAAATAAATTCAATACAATAATGATGGACTAGAATGAAAATTCACTGAAACAGGATATAATGTGCTAACTGTCAACTAGTCCTCAAGGCAAAATGATGAGCCTTGATTACTCACCCCTGCTTCCCACCTAATTCTGGACAACTCTTGGTCATTGCTAAGACCAGGATAAAATAAATAAATCACGAAGAAATCATAGAATCATAGAATGGTTTGGGTTGGAAGGGACCTCAAAGATCATCTAGTTCCAACCCCCCTGCCAGGGACAGGGACACCCTGCACTAGATCAGGTTGCCCAAAGCCCCATCCAACCTGGCCTTAAACATTTTCCAGGGATGGGGCTTCCACAACTTCTCTGGGCAACCTGTTCCAGTGCCTCACCACCCTCACAGTACAGAATTTCTTCCTAATATCTAATCTAAATCTCCCCTCCTTTAGTTTAAACCCATTACCCCTAGTCTCATCTGCTGAAGATATATACATAACTGGCAATTACAGTGCAGATTTCCCTGGATGCTGTCAACAGCAATTTCTCATCAAGCAGTATTTTTTTCAAAAGCACAGAAAAACTAATTCAAAAAGAAACACGCTAACAAAAAACTATCTTGTGTATGTAGGTACCTGAATTTCACAAAACAGAAATATGATACAAGCTAGTGGCTTACTCAGACACTGCCAAAGAACCATATGGCTATTTATGTAGTGCTCTGAGTGTTTTAGATATCTTAATGAATCTGATTTTAGGTGCACCAGGCAATTTTATTTTCTTGTAATCATATGTACATTCATTGCAGGCCATTCCTTCTATTGGCTTTTACCTAAATATAAATACAATCTCACTTTTATAAAACAAAACTAACAGCATAACGAAGAGCTATTTTGTTGGCTTATCAGGAAAGAAACCATGAGATTCCCAGATTAAAGAAAAACAAAAAATACAATAGATGCCAATCCTTAAGTAAAACATTTGATATTTATGTTTATATTTCTAAGCATTTTTACAGTTTGTCACTTTCTCAGAACACTGCACAGGCACTGAAGCACTATTCCAGGAAAATTCTCAAGAATAGGAGTAATACTGCTTTCAATAGAACTATTCATATATTTAAAGACTCATTTACACTTAAGTGCTTTTCTGGATCTCAGCCTATGTAATTAATCTTCCAAATATCCCTGTGGGTATAAATTTATGTTATTATCTCAGTTTTTATAGATGAATAAACAAACAAAGTTGGTATGACTCACCCAGAACTTCATAATGAGGCATTGCTAGAGCCAACATTTGAATTCCTGATGTCTACTCTGAGCTCATTTATACAATATTAAATATACATACCATTAACATAACTCTCTTGCATAAAATTTACACCAAGTGAAGATTTTTAATCTTTCAGAAAATTACCTTCTTAATGACAGACTGCAGTATATATTTTAATGATTGATATACTAATCTCTATTACTATAACAGAGATATAGGCTACTGTTGCCAACTAAACATGTCTTACAAACCTAGAGCCTACAATTTCTGTATATTTTATGTATGTTTAGCAAAGACATCTGATGGAGTGTGACTTTAAATTTTTTGCATTCTAACTTCCTGCACTGCAGAATGATTTCAGGAAGGAATCACCAAATAATTATGAAAATCTAAAAGACAGATAGCCTTCCATTTGAATCATTGGAGTACAGTCCCTTTCCACTATACATAGCAACAGAATGAAAAAAATGTGAATAAAATATTATGTTAAGGACAGTAGTGCTAACTTCAAATTAAGCATACACACTGTTCATTGTTTCTCTAAACACTCATGCATGAAACCTATGGTTTTTATTGTTGCACAGAGGCTTGCTTCACGTTTTAACTGCTATTGAACTATGAATCGATCATAAAACAGAATTTGTCTTCTGTGCTCAAGAATCTAGTACTTGGAACAATACATGAGCAACTTGTAATAATAGGTTATATTGAAAGAAATTTCTGTTTAGATAGCAAGGAACAGCAGAAATAACTGATTTCCTGAATAAGAAAGGGTAATTTAAACCAGCTGTATTCAAAGTGCCAGAAATGGAACATTACTCCTGGAACACACAGAAGCATTGAGTGTTTGAAGATAACTCTCAGTTGTACTAACATATTTCCAAACAATAATTCTGATGATAGTCAATGAATGTTTTGTTCCATGAACATAGAACTTCTGTGACAAACATTGTGTAGAGCTCATTGGTCTTTGAATATCATCTTGTCCATGTGTCAGGAAAAAACAGCCCTTTAGGACATACTATAGTTTGAATATTTCTACAAGTTCCTGGTATGTGTACTTTACCATATAGGAAAGAAATTATAGTAAAGCAGTTTAGCTATTTAAGCTTGTGGTTACTCTCAAGTACTTGTTTGCCTTTTACACTATGAAAGTACATTCAGGTTTTGGTTTATTTGTTTTGGAAGAAATGACTGCTTATTTAAAGTCTGGCCATGTAGTCTGTGTATGTTGTTTACATAGTTTGTATATGAATATTCATAATTTGCTAACTATTTAGCTTCTACTGGGAAAAAAATATCTGTAACTGTCAAGACAAATACGCTTCTCTTTTTTTTTTCCTCTCTTGCTTTTAAAGCATTTCATTATTCAACAAAAAGTTTGTGAAACTTGTTACATTAAATTCACATGAATATGTAACTCAATCACATATTTGAAGAAAGCAAGGAAAATACGGTTTGGTTTTGAACTACTGTCCTAGGCTTCAAGTTACACAAATTCTAGCAAACAAACAATGCAGCCTGTTGGCAGGGACACAGTCCTACACTGATGAAAGGAATCCATCAGATTATGAGATCAGCTTGTACTGAACAGAAAGTTACTCAGAAGGAAAACTGAAATGGTTCTTACATAACTTTCATGTGTACCCCAGCTGATACACTCAGTAAGCTATGGCAAGTCCAAACTCTTCCACACACTGTCTAGCCTCAGAAAATAATTGTTACTTTTACTCAATGCCTCAAGTGACTACTTGCACTCAGCACTTATTCTCCCTAAGTAACAATAACAGAAATTACAAGTCAAATGTGGCCGAGGATCAGTGCCGGTATTTTGAAACACCACTGCAGGCAGTAAAGGTAGTAAAACAGAAACCATCTCGGAAATCACAGTTGGCAATGTTTTCCACTCAAAGGCCATCTGGGACAGAGATACAGACTAAGTAAAAGCAATTGATCAAAGAGATATGGTATCTAACAGAGCAGGTAAGAGCATCTTCTGCAGGAAAGCTATGGTTTCCTTGTCCTAAATCTGTAGATCTATATAGCTTTTTTATTCCAATAATTAAGAAAAGATGTCAGTATTTTTTTCACTCATTGACTAACACGAGAGACGATACTGCTACTCATATACAATACCATACAACTTTAATCCACAAATACCAAAAACAGACTTTGTTTACTCTCTTTCTCCAGGACGGAGACACACTTTTGTCTCAACTTTACTCCTGACAGCATAAACTCTGTTCTGAGAAGGCAAGTAGTTCAGAATATGCTCAGCAGCAGCAGAAAGCACTACTGATGCCTCATGAGTAAAGAATCCTGGCTAGGAAAATATTATATTTGAACAGCTGGGAAACGGAATTCTGTACAGAATTACAAAATCACAGAATGGCTGTGGTTGAAAAGGACCTCAGGAGGTCATCTTGGTCCAACACCCCTGCTCAAGCAAGCTCTCATAGAACAGAATGCCTACACGTGCCCATGTGGCATGTACACTCCCTGCATAGCCTTTGCTATCAGAATTGAAGTAAACCAATCTCATGGAGTTTAGTAATGCAGTTGAATCCTTGCATGAGAAGTCAGTGATGGCAACCTAGGATGTCCTATTAAAAGCTGAACCCTTCCAAGTAGGAACACATTATAAATGCACCAGCAAATTCCATTCGTACCTTTCTGGTGGGTCACTAGACTGCAAGTGTTGTTTAACAGTATTGCTGTTACATGAGTACTGTTCAAAAGATGAAATGCAATCCCTTGTTCAAGCAAGACTTCACTGAATCCCAGCATTCCCTAGAAAGGACACAGTGCCTTAAAAGGTGCCTTCATTTTACTCCCAATTCACAGGGTTATTCCCAATTACAGGGTTATTTGCACAGATGGAACACAAAACTCAAGAAGAAAAGATGTGTATAAATAAAGCATTAGCATCTTGATCAAACACAACTACAGGGTACACTGTTTTCCCTTTCTAGAATAGTCTCGTGAGTAAGAGCATCTTCAGACAAATATTATAGCAATGGACTACAGACATTTTAAGCAGGTTACAAGATAAATGGAAAAAACCCAGCAATTATTAATGGATGATTATGTCCTAAAAATGGCTAAATTTATCCCTTTGTACTTCAAAATGTTCAGCTGCAACATCTTTGCAAAAAAAAATCAAGTAGCAGTGCAGTGATGTGTGTCGATCCAATTGCCCTTCTCTGGACATAGTTCAAGCTTTTACCTCAGACCAAACAGTAAAAAAAAAAACAAAAAACCACCCAACCCAAAAAAACCCCTCTTTCCAAAAAGCGCTCAAAATGACATTTAAATTGAAAATTTCCACCTTGAATAAAGCCATTATACTGTATATTTAAACATTTTTAAAAGACACAGAAGCGGTAACATTGAGTTTTCAGATACCAGTTCTCTATCTCAGAGAACAGTCCCTAATTTCAACACCCAGCTACTTAACCACTAAATTTAAAATTTTTAATTATCAGTTGGGTGCATGGACTTTTGGTGAAAAAGAGGTTCCAATAGAGCATTCTATGACTGCTAAGATAAATCAATATGCTGCAAATATTTCAGAGCACAGCCATTACTTTCAGCAGAAATTCTCAGCCTACACACAAGGAGACTGAGGGGAGACCTCACGGCAGCCTACAGCTTCCTCACGAAGGGAAGCAAAGGGACAGGCGCTGATCTCCTCCCTCTAGTGCCCAGTGATAGAACCCAAGGGAATGGCATGAAGCTGCAACAGGGGAGGGTTAGGTTGGAGATCAGGAACAGGTTCTTCACCAAGAGGGTGGCCAGGCACTGGAGCAGGCTGCCCAGGGAAGTGGCCACCGCACCGAGCTTGGCTGAGTTCAAGAAGCGTCTGGACAACGCTCTCAGTCATCTGCTCTGATTGGGTTGGTCCTGTGTGGAGCCAGGAGTTGGACTTGATGATCTTTATGGGTCCCTTCCAACTCAGGATATTCTATGATTCTATGATTTTAAGCAGCACCTTACTGTTTAACAAGTAGTTTTTAAATTAATGAGGGTGGCATAATGTGGTAACAAATGTAGTAAGGATAAATACGTTTCAAACACGTCAGTTTGCTGTTAGAGTAAGCTAATGCTGGCAGTCTGACAGAAGGGCATTACAGCTTTTTTTTTTTCTCCTTTAGTAGTTTGGCACTTACTTACATGTTAGTTAACTGCTGCTTTATCAAAAATGCAATTTTAAACTTCAACTTTTGAATCTCTTTCAACAAACATTCCCCAGAATGGGAGTGGTGGTAGACACTGTTCTGGGAATGGAAGTGTGAGAATGTTACATACGAAATTAAAGCAAGAGCTAAATGCTCTGGGAACGCAGCAGACCAATGAAAGTAGCTAAGGCAAAAACTCTACCACAAAGGCAAGTGGAAATATTGGAAAAGTCTAAATATTGGCAAATCAGAGAATCTATATCTGCCTTACTGCCTGCGGCTGGATAAGAAGGAAAAAAACAAGTTACTAGGTCTAATGAATTAAAAGAACATTTTTGTCATGGAAAAAATTCAACCTTTTAGAGATGTTCATTTCGTATATGAAACTGACAAGAGGGAGAAATCTGAAGCTGTTAAACATACCTGAGGTTTCAGAATAAAACATTTAGTTGCAGAGAGTTTGTAGAACGTGTAAGTCAAAATCAAACACCCAAAACTAAAGTACTACTACTAGATGTATGACTCCTATCTAAAGTTAGAAAAAGCAATCAAAATATGAGAGAACTGTCAGAACAGAAGAAAGTTTGACTGCAAGTGCTGAAGGAAAGACAAGATGATAGTAATTGGACCAGGTTACCAAACCACAACCTCTGAAAAATACGTAGGTACAAAGCAAAACTGAAGAGCGCAAATTCCACAAATGAGAGTTATCTTGCAAGAAGCAGCATAAAAAACTGAACAAGGCACAGAAGAAAATGCAGCCATAAATAGTCCCCAACCTATCTGGGTAGAGCTAAAATAAAAAATAATAATAAAAAAAAAGGATTTTGGAAAAATGGCAAGATGTACCAAAAGAAAGGTATGCCGAAAGGTATACCAAAATGTATTAGTCGACAGTCAGTCAAATATGAGCCAGCAGTATGTCCAGGTGGCCAACAAGGCCAGCAGCACCCTGGCTTGCATCAGAAATATTGTGACCAGCAGGACTAGAGAAGTGATCCGTCCCCTGCATATGGCACTGGTGAGGCCGCACCTCAAGTTCTGTTTTCAGTTTTGGGCACCTTGCTACAAGGAACACATTGAGGTGCTGGAGCATGTCCAGAGAAGGGCAACAAAGCTGGTGACGGGTCTGAAGCACAAGTCTTATGAGGAGCGGCTGAGGGAACTGGGGTTGTTCAGTTTGGAGAAAAGGAGGCTGAGGGGAGACCTCTCCACTCTCTACAACTACCTGGAAGGAGGCTGTAGCCAGGTGGGTGTTTATTTCTTCTCCCAGGTAACAAGAGAGAGGACAAGAGAAAACAGCCTCAAGTTGCACCAGGGTTTCACCTTCACCAAAAGGGTTGTCAAGCACTGGAACAGACTGCCCAGGGAAGTAGCTAAGTCACCATCCCTGGAGGTGTTTCAAAAGACGGGTAGATATGGAGCTTAGCGACATGGTTTAGTGGTAGGCTTGGCAGTGCTAGGTTAGTGGTTGGACTTTATGACCTTAATGGTCTTTTCCAACCAAAACAAGTCTGTGATTCCATGATTCTATAAGCTGCAAGATACAATCATCTAACACCAAGGAAGGCTACACCACCATTCTGAGCAGGGAAAATTTAGCAATGAACAATCTGTGGGAATTTTTCCAGCTATTAGCAGAAGGTGGAAGGTTCCCTTCAGCACAAATGAATCCTTAATTAACTAGATTTGAATACAGGTTCCTGATTTGATGTGCCATTACAAACAAGAATTTCAAGAGGAAATTTGGTCTTGCTGAGCACAGGTAATGGTCAAGCTGTTCAGGGGATAATTGCTGCTGCACTGCAGTATATGAACAAGATTGAAGGTCATCCAAAATATTGAAAAGATAGTTTTGTAACTGTTAAAAGAAACAGAATTGCTAAGTCAAGCCTATATTTATTTCTGGAGGGTGAAAAAACTACATATTTTTTAAAATTCGAATTTACACTATCCAGAAATAATGCCATTATATACTAATCTCTAATAAAAACCAACCTCAGTTGCCACACATTTTGCCTATGACAATGAGAGATGCTGAGCCATAGGCTGATTGTTTTTAGTGTAAATATTTTGCACAAAAAAATATACTATGTTCAATCTATGCAGAATACTGTGAAAATGGTGCCAGAAGAGCAAGACACACGAAGGTCAAGTCATGGGTAGTGATAAAGAACAGTCCCTTGCAACACAGACTAAAAATGGATAAAAAGATGTTTAACAGAACTCTGAAAATTTTATAAACATTAGGGCAAAATTATTATGTACAATAATTACATATAGGATGTTTTTGTTTCAGGAATGGTATGAACTAGTTCTGACAGGCACTGAACGGTAATGAACCTTCAGTTCCGAAACCTGGACTCCTTTAGAGAGGCTCTTTTCCATACGATGTGGTCAATAAACAGAACTTCCAACTTCTTTCACAGATACAGAGGAAAGAAAGCCTCTAAGTCCCGAAGAAGAGTACTGAGAAGCCTTGCAGGCTCCAAGGACTGCAAAACTTAATGCAGAGACTAAAACCCATTAATAAAGTAAGAAGACCAACACATAAAAGACCAGCTTACAGACCAATTTGTTGGTATTTCTGTTGTATTATCTGCTGCACATAGCTATTCTTTTGTGAGCAGAGGCAGACTCCTACAAGAAGTTAGTTCAAAATAGTCACTCTTACTTCAGCTGCAGATAACATTAAGAGTGGCGAAACATGAACCCTGTCCCTGCTTTGCTAATGCTTTTTTTCATTCATTAGTTGACCTCTCATTTTAACAGACTGCTCTTAGGTACAAGTTTTGGTCCAAAGATTTCCTTCACCACAGTCAATGAGCAAGAATTTCCTAAACATTAATTCTAGACCTCAATCCATACACTCAAAAGCACATATTCAAGAGAGGGTGTTAAACTAAGTAAGAAGGCAAAATGTCAGTTTGGAAGTATTGTTATAATATTTGGGGGGATTATATTTAAATTGACTTTTGTTTCATTAGCTTGTTCTAATTACTAAGCATTCCATTAAACCAGCATACCATACAGAATCAGAATGACAACTTTTATAATTAAAAATATGCACAGGAAAAATCTTAAATACATTTTTGAAAGCACAAATTTGCAGCAGAAGAGGACAGATGGAAGGGAATTCCACCACTTAGGTGTTACAGATGCAAAACTCCACAACCTGTGTAATAGGAATAAGGCAAGAAGTCGTGCAATAGAAACAAGGTGGAGTAAACTTGAAACAGTAATTTTAGAGAGGCACATTAACATTAGTATACTTATATTTTGAAATATCCTCCTCCAACCAAATGTAAAGATGCTGTGTGATCTTATAGCATTGCAGGTTCACTTGCATTTGATCATAAATGCTAAGGCAAGTTTAGGTTTTGGATCTGTGTTCAATTTATACATCTCTATAATTGAAGCCCAATTTGAACAGACGATGCACATTATGCCTACAACAAGATTTTAAATTCTTTTGAAGCACTTAATAAAAATGTAATACTTTCGGAAATTTAGACAACACACTATTATCTCCTATTCAAACACAGCAATTTCTTTAACAATCCAACTCCCACATTCAGTTGGTTATTACCGATCAAACTCCTATGTGCTACATCTGTTAAAAAAAAACCCTCTCAATTTTAGTCCCTGGAAGACTATTCTACCTGTGCAAACAGCTGTACAGCAGAGGTTGTACACTCTGAGCTTAGACCTTCCAGTTTGCAGTGTATATGATCACTAGAAAGATGGGGAAGGAGTACTGGAGAAGAAAGTCTGTAACTTAGATAAGACTAAAATTGACTATTTAAAAAGAAATGGGAAATTATTCTTAACAGATGATTTAAAACCTTTCTGAGACACATTAAACAACTACTGAAGTGATGAAACACTTGGAATAGGCTGTGCTTAGATGTTGCAAACTCCTTCAATGCACATTTTTTAAAGAAGAGGTTAAAACATGCATATATTTGATTCTGCCTGAGAGGCTTAAGCTTTAGGACCTCCTGAAGACCCTTTTTAGCCCTGAGTTTCTTTCATTCTGTGAACATCTGAAAATCAGGTTTTCAGTAAAGGAGCCGGAGAGACATATACCAGGGAGATGTGCCATAAAAGCTTTGGCTGTATGAATCAGGTGCATACTCTACCTGATCCCACAACCAGTATCTTGGGCTCACAGCTACTGACACAATGCAAGAGAGATCTGGAGCGGACGTTGAAGTTGAGGAAAGCCACCACGCAGCCCAGCTTGGCCAGTCCGAACCACACATGGATGAAGTCTGGCTCATTGCCCATGAGTAAGGCCACTGTGTCACCCTTTTTCAGAGCCCCGTGGTGTAGGAAGATCTGTGCTATCCTGTTACTCCTCCTGTCCACATCCCGGTAGGTGTGCACCTTTCCTTCGTAGATGAGGAATGGCTTGTGGGGCTGCTTTTCAGCCAGCTTCACAAATCTGTCCAGGATGGTGACAATCCTCCCTTGCAGCCGGTACATCTCCACTCTCAGTCCATACATCAGTACTTTCAGCAGGTATCTCAGATCAGCCCAGAAGTAGGGGAAGAAGAGCTTCTGGATGAGGTGCAAGGAGACAATCACAGCGGCAGTGCCAGGTACCCAGGAGGGCAGCATCGGGAGTGGATAAAGCTCGTCCCAGTCATTCATTTCCCTCCAGCCAGGCGGCTTGACACACGGAGTTGGGACGCGGACGACAGTCAGGCAGGGTGCGGGGGTCTGAGGAGAAAGCTGGTAAGGGCTGTGCGCCCCGCCGCCCAGGGAAGCCCGCAACAACCCTCGGTCAGGCAGCAGCAGGGCAGGCGGAGCCGAGCAGCCCACGGAGACTCCAGCCGCACACCTCGGCCGCGCTGTCCGCCTCGCCTCACCGCCCGCCTCAGCCCCACCACAGTTCGCCTCCTGGCGCCGCCGTCCCGCCTCAGCCTCCCCCCGCTGCAGCGGGCCCTGCACCTGCGGGCGGCACGCCCCGGCGGGAAAGGCGAGAGCAGGGAGGGCAGAAGCTCCTGTCCTCAAACGCACGGCTGAGGCGAGAGCCCTTCCCCCCTATCCGCCCCCCCGCGACTCACGAATAGCACCAACCTGCTGCCGCGGCGGCGGCGGCGGCGGCTGCTGCCTGAGCCGGTTGCGTAAGGCGCGATTTGCTGCCTCATCCCACCCCCGGTGGCGGGAGCCCGAGAGGTTGGCTCCGCGGTAAGGCGGCGGCCGAGCGCAGGAAGCCTCACTCTGGGACAGCCCTCGGCGCGGTGAGCGGCGGCAGAGCGAGGGAGTGGGATCCAGTCACCGGGAGAGTGGTGGGATGCTGCGGGATGTGCAGGTGTCCTCCGCCGTGCTATTCTCTTGTTAATTGAAGCGGTTGAGCCCCGGGAAGTCAGTTGTCACCGCTGGTCACTGGGGCTCGACTCCGCATTGAGGCGTTGAGGAGGGTTCCGTGTCCGGGCACTGTCACCACAGGGGCCCAGCCCAGCCCGCTGCCCATGCTCACACACCACATGGGCCTCAGGAGCAGTTTCAGACTGAGGAGACCAGCGCTGCAACTACCCTGGGTCCAGGAAATACCTTCAGGACTGGTTCAGTTCACCTGGAAACTGGACCTGGGCCAAGGCCGTGGGTCTATGTACCATGCAAATGTTGTCTTTGTGCTGAAGGTACGCTGCTGGCAAGAATCGGTCACACCTGGGCACAGCGCCAATCCTGCTGCTGCTAGTCTGTCACCTCGAGCGCCTGAACGCACTGATGCCTCTCTGCCATCCAAAAGCATCCACGCTGTTGCCCTTGATGAGACACGTAATGTGGTGTTGATGCGTTTTAGTGCAGCTGAGTCTAGAGTGACATGGACCGTGGGAAGCTGAGGTCATCTCGTGTAAAATGAGGAGTGACATGTTTCTGCCCTTGTGTTGGCCACAAACAATTTGAGTCTGTCAGTGCATCATGACGAAAAATCAGAAGGTACTCTCTTATTTTTAAACTAGCCTATAGTAAATGCAATTTTTTACAGGATGTGAATGTCCTTTTGAAAAACTGTGAGTTTTCTAAAGACGTAAGGCTGTACATACTGGTGGTTCACAGTATGAACTCCTCTGTCTACCTATATCACACCAGAATAATCTAGCCTCTTGTCATGTTCCACACCCCATCCTATTGTTTGGCTCGTGTACTGGGCTAGTGCTGCAGAGTGTTACTGCGATATCTGCAAGAATGTACTTCTCATCCATCCAGTTGGCACTTAATATTCAAATCTTTTTCCTCCCCCAAATCATATGTCTTAATTGTGAGATCTGAAAGCTGACAGTGCAGCCTTTGTTTCCTTTTTCTTCTTCAGCTACGAAGCCAGCTTGCTGTGTCGTTTGTGCACTTTGGAGTTAGTGAGGGATGTCTTCCTTCTCTGGACAAAGAAGAAATTTATGTACCACAGCATACTTCTTCCAGGCTCATCTTGGTTTTTATGAGTGGTGTGGAGGGAATGTCGTATCTGAAAGAATATGCTAACTTTCTTCTTGAGACTGTGTAGCACAAGTGTTAGTAGAAACCTGGAACAGAGTAGTAAAGCCTGGACAGTGAAAGCAACTTGTCACTCAATTCTTTGTAGAACCCTCTCTTACTACATCCAGACAACATTTCTGCTCTGCAGATCTTCCAGCCACTGCTTGTGCTTCCATGCTCAGAGCCTAAACAGACCTGACAGACCTTTGTTTCTGTAAAACATTTATCTGATACACCATTCATCCAGCCTGCATGTAGACCATTGGGGCTGTCTCCTGTTCTGCTAAACCCGCAGCCATTCTTCTTTGCTACCAGTTTACAGTTTCTTCTCCTTTTTTTTCCTTCCTTTTTCCCCCGTTCTTTTCTTTTCTTTCCTGCCCCAAATATCAGTCACTCCTTTAGCCTGTACACCATCCTATACTATACAGCTTTTCTTTCTAGGGCAGAGGCAGTTTGCATATGGCAAATTAAAATGTTTAAATATTAGAAATACATGTGGCAGTTATGGTTGAAGCATTTCACACATTAAGCAAATGGCCTAACTTTTTCCAGAGTCCTCCTTACAAAATGGGTAACTTATTTTGAACCACGTCATTTTTCCTTCAAAGCTTGCTTTATCTAACTGGTGAGTTTCTTAGCTAACCCAGGTTTCCTCAGCAAGAACCTCCTGTCAGCTTCTTTCCCTTTGTTGCCCAAATCTTCCTCTTTATATCTAACAATCTCCTTAGCCTCTTTTTTTAGAGGCAACAGATGCAAAAGAGCTGAAAGGATGATCTGTACTGATCATGAAGAACTCAGTTTCCAGGCAATCAAATTGATGAATATATTGTTTCCAGCAAGCCCAGGAGGCCCGCACTTTGATTAAACCACAGAGCAAATGACTCATTAAAGGACAAACCTGCCCTCTCACCAGAAGCTGATGACAAGGTTGCAGCATATCACATATGCCATTGCTCTCCTTTTACCCAACAGGTGGTAGGAGAACATAGAATTAGTAAAGAGCTCAAGGGAATTCAAATGCTACAAATAGATTCCTCAAATTGTCATGTTATTACAAGACTTTTTCCGCCACAGTAAATGCGATACAGATTTCCGTTCCAGAAAACTTGTAAATCAACTTAAATCACAGTGCACACTGCCTTCTCCAATGTTTGAAAAAATGACTACGGAAGGGTAATAACAGAAACAATAGATCATGGATTTCTCAGAGCTTTTGAAGGTAGATTTTGTACCAATCCCCCACTAATCTTAACAGGAAAAGTTGCAGTTTATTCTGTGGGACATTTCTCTGCCTTTGAAACTGAGGAACACAAGGAATAACGGAAATTTAATTCTGGCCTTTTGACTCAAGCCAAAGCTCAGCTTCATGCTTATTTCTGCATGTCATTTGAAAAAAACTGTTTAGCTCTTACCCTTGGAATCATATGAACTGCCTTTCCTGTGGTCCCATATGCACTGAGAATTGAATGAGAGGATCATGGGAAAAGATGAGTTGAGACAGCAACAGACACACTGAAAAGTGGTAGGCAACATTTTCTTACACTGCTTTTCAATACTACGTATGCTCCTTACCTCTGGGACATCTCTTTTAGGTCATTGCATAGCCAAACTATGTTAAATCATGAGTGGTCTTTGTTTGTCAGCTCCAGCTGCAGAGATAATCACTTTAGCTCAAAACTAATTTTTATCATAAAGTTTTTAATCTGTGCTAACCCATTTGGCTTTGCCCCAAAGGAATGGATGAGAACAGGCACGTGAAGAGTTGAGATGTGTTTCTCAGCTGGCAATAATAGTGGTTTTTTCTCTTTTCCTTCTAAGACTGAGGCCTGATTATATTAAGAATATCCAGAGACAGCTTTGTTATGAATGCTTTCTGAATCTAGTTTCCATTGGAAACAAATTCAAGCAAATTAAATAGTGCAAGACTAGATTACGAGTAGATTTCGTGGCTCTTTAAAGGCAGTAGGTTGATAGTTTTTTATTGATATGGTAGTGTTCCTTACTTGTAAGGTACAGTGGAGGTATCTGGATATGTTGTGTCCTGTATAGGTGTACATTTACAGGAAGATGGAAGTACTTAGTTTTTCAGCTGGTGGGCATCACTTCTTCCAGAAGGGTGTTTTGTGAGGAGATAGAATGTTAGCGTGCTTTTCTTAGGTGAAGGTAACTTAATGAGCCAGACTTGTCAGATTGGACTTTAGGAAGAACTTCTTCATGGAAAGACTAGTGAGGCATTGGAACAGGCTCCCCAGAGAGGTGGTTGAGTCGTCGTCCCTGGAGATCTTCAAAAAACGCATAGATGCGGCGCTCCAGAACATGGTCTAGTTGGCATGGTGGTGTTAGGTTGACGGTTGGACTTGATGATCTCAGAGGTCCTTTCCAACCTTAGTGATTCTATGATTCTATGATTCAAACCAAACCACTGTACAGTTATTTGGTTGACTAGAGTCTGCCATTGTTGACTGCTACATAAATGTACATAAATAATGAATAAATAGAAAAAATGAGTTCTAAGGAAGATGTATACTTACATATTGATTTAAAAGAAGATAAAGGGAAGTTGAAAGATACTCTTTTTTTGTGGTGATTACTTTGAAGAAGTCAGAAAGAAAACAGAAGGCATTCTTCCAGTTTATGTCTAGGAAATTCTAAAATCTTAATTCTAAAACTAGGCAAGTTATAAGCAAACCAGGAATGGGTGGCTGAGTGGCCAGTCAGCAAGTTGTAGCACTGAAACAGCCACACAAACTCTTGCCTAATACTGTTACATAGGGATTTGGGCAATGAATGTTGCGTCATACTAGAGTTATTGCAGGGACCTGAGGACATAAAGACTGAAGTCTTTATGGTGGCAGGGACAGGACATTATGGAAATTTTTGATCATTGGAAAGCATTTAGCACTCAAATCCATTGGAAATGAAAAATCATTTTAGTAACATTTTTGAATAATTCTTTATTCTGTTGTTCTGTGAGTACATTAATTTAAAATACTTTCATTACATGAAGTGTCTTGTCTCAAGTAGTTCATTACAGCATGCCAGCACTACAGACATGTAAACCTTTCAAGGATGTAACAAAATACCATCTCTGGTAGATGTAATTTTATTAACAGAAGGCTTTACTATTAATGTAGTAAATCACTAAGAAAACCCCCACTCTGTTGTCTGTTAATTTGCTTTGAATAAGCTCTATGGGTAAATCTGTAGTTTTGCCTGAATTCATGAAACTGTGCTCATACTGGAGCCATTTGCATATATATTATGACAATGTATTAGTACTCCAGTAAAATTCAGCCATAACCTTCCAGAGAAGTAAATTGAAATATTCAGATTTTCTCACTCCTTGAACAACTTTGTTCACTGCTGATGGGATAAGCTCACAATAGTGAGCTTTTTGGATCCTGCAAATACAGAGTTGGGGTTCAGTCTCACTGTCATATAGAAGTGATCTGAATTAAGAACTGATAGCAATCTGCAAATATAAACCTAACTTTTTTTTTCTTTGTTTATTTAGTTGCTGGTTTATAAATTTGAGATTAAATGTAGTAATAATATGGAAGAGCTTCACATTTTACTCTGATAGACTCAAGCCAATATTTTTGATTTTACTCCTTACAGAGCTCCTGTCTTGCTAATCAAGTATAGGAGATGGCGCTGACCTGTCAAAGGGACACTTGCCTTACCTGACTCTTGAGGATAGGTAATAATTTGTAGAGAAAAATCAAAAGCACATCCTAATAAGAGTCAGATGGAGATTTGAATCTGAATATAAATCCTTTAGAAAGGATATTCTGGTGCAGTCTCAGGTGTAAGGTATACAAGAAGACTAAGTCTTTAAAGCATGGGGAAACCCAGACAGGACATGACCTGAATGGGGAAGGAAAAAGACTTCTTGGTATGAAGTGCCATAATTTTCACATCCTTTAAATTGGTATTTTATTGGCTACTAGTTTAACGTGACTGAAGTTATGGGTGATTTGAAAGTATCTCACATATAGGCATTCCACGCCTTAACTTTTGATTGTTCTTATAATTGTTGTTCTAGACTACCAATGCAGAGCATAGTATCCCAGTCTGTTTTTAAAGAGATGTCAAATAACAAAAACGTACTTCTATGTAAATGTCTCTTGTCTTGGAATAGGATACTATAGGAGTGTAACAGAAAGTCTTCCAGTGATTGCCAGAGAAATTTTCTGGCATGTTGGCCTGTGTCAAAAGAGTTGGGAGCACATTTGAGGCATGAAGATCTTGAACAAAACAGCATCAATGAGTAAATAACGACAAACTGGCTCAACAAACTGGCTCTGAGAAATCATTTCTGAGCTAGATGCCTAGAATTTCCATTGTTTTTACATTTGCGTTGCGAGTATGTGCTAGTGAGACCAGAGTTATTTAAAAGAAAATTAAAAAACCTCATCTTTCTAATCAGGGTGTTTGGAATAGCTACCAGTTGGAAGTATTCAGTCTTCATATTATCCTGTTGAATGTCTAGGTGAAAGGGCTGCCAGAACCATCCTTCAAAGGATTAGAACAGGGTGTTTGCCTTCTGTCCCTTCAGGCATGCCTAAGATAGCTTTCAACTTGCCTCTGTTTTCTGAGCTTTCATGTTTCTATCACGGAGTTAGACAGTATGCCAAAGAACATCTGTCCCTTATTTATGATTCCCTTATTTTGTACTTTGATTACATTAGAAATTTTATGATGGCTCTGGAGACAGTATTATCAATGTTAGCTGATAATAACAGTTTGTTACTGTGGCCTCTTTTTGCTAGCAGTACTTCTCTGTACTTGCACTCCCATTTGTGAACCTGTTCTTATGTTTCAAAGAATTGTGTCTTCTATATGAAACACCACTTTCAGAAATACTTTGTCATCTGGTATAACTGGACTATATACTAAAATACTGATTTCTTTAAATTCAATAGTAAAAGCTTTTGCTCATTTTTTTTTGTTGTTGTTTTCTCCTCACGTGCTCCATTTCTGTTGTACAGAAATGAAAAGGGGGAACAACTGTCTTGAAAACCAAGGAAACAGAACAGGTAAGGAAGAAAGGAATTGTAGGTGCTTAAGAGCTACAGGTACTTGTACTTCTCTGCACGTTTGGGCCGTTTCTTCTGAATCCTGAAACCACAGTCATTTTGTGGTGCAAGAGACTCATTCCTTAAGCATCTTCTACCTAGATCCTGCTGAATGTGATTGTAAAGCAAATTGTTCTTGTATTGTCTCCTGTATTGAGTTGGTATGTTTTTTACAGCTAATTGTTTCTGGCAGACATGAATTTCAGGCTTGCTTGAAGCAATGTCCGACATGCTCTTTGTGCTCCCCTTTTTTCCTGGTATTTTCCTATCCCCCTTCACAAAGCAGCTTACTGAGAGATGACTGAAGAGAGGACTCCATATTACTATGCCTCCATTTCATGTAGTCAGTGTCACCAAGCAGCAACATGAGGACTACTCAAGAAACTAGGGGACAAAACAGGTGCTGAAGGTGACCACAACCTAGGCAGTAGTGCCCTCCCTGACCTGTGGCAGTCCTGCTACACCTGAACACACCAGGGTGTGGTATACTTCAGCACAGGGGCTGTCAGCAGTTCCAGACAAGGCACAGGGGTTTATCAGGTCCAGTGTCCATCCAGTGAGGCCAGACAGGAAATGAGACCAAAGGCAGGACCAGAGACAAGGATACAGCAGGGTCCATCAACAGGGCAGGGCAGGGCAGGGCAGGGCAGGGCAGGGCCAGGCAGGGCAGGGCAGTTCTCAGGTAGTGGTTGCCCAGGCCTGAGCTTAAATAGAGCTCTTGGGGCTACTCACACACCTTTGCGTAGAGGGGATGAAATCCCAGGTGACAGTTGGTCAGGGCTATTTAAGGCCAATTAGTGACATTTGCCCATTGTGGCACTGCCTGGAACTTGATTCTCACAGGTTCTAAAAACCTTCAATGTCCTCAGACTCCAGCTGGAGCCTCAATCCAAGTTTTCTGAAAAGTTTCTGAAAAAAAAAAAAAGCTTTATGTTCATTCAGGTAACTTTTCATATGAAATGTAGATGAGATCTGTCATATTCAGATCGATAAACCTCATGAAGTCAATGAGGAACAAATGAGGTTACGCAGATATTTTAATGTCACTAACTTTGCATTGACTTGATATAGCCCGTACTACATGCACAGAGAATATTTTTATATGTGTCATTTTATGGTATTTCTAAGCTGTAAGCTGTGAACGTTTCAGACAAGTTGGCCATTTTCTTAGTTTTTAACTGCCTGGGAAATGTCTGTGTTATTGATTATCTTAAAAATAAGAAGGTAAATATGTAGGTATCTTCAAATGCTAGCCTGGTAATAAAAGAAAAAAGAAAGTGGTAACAACAAGGCAAGTATAGACACAAAAAAGAAGCATTATGTGAGCAAATAACTACGCTTTTGTTTCTGAATAGAATTTTCTTGCCAAAAACTTCAGCTGGATGCAGTTTAATAATTTTTTTAATCTATATTAATGATCTTGTTGCAAAATGTAACTTCCATGCCAAGGTGTTGAAAAGGCAATTTTCAAGGATGTGTCTGTGTGCAGTGGCCAATTATTTTTTTTAAGGACTTACTGTAATGAACAGTAGTAACCTGTATTGTACTCTAGTCCATTAATCACTTAGTAAGTGTTCTATTGGCTAATTGCAACCTCATAGTCTCAACAGTCCCCTTACAGCATGAGTGTTAGTGGTCAGTGAAGTACTAATGCACACTATGGTAATCCCATTTTGTATTTTCTTGGCTACCACACCGTGCACTCAGGTGCCACTGTGTCACCAGCACTGAAAAGTGCTTTAACAGCAATTAATTACGACTGAAAGCAAAAGAAATTCTGGAAGCTTTCAAAAGGTCAGTTGACCATGCAAAGAGGTACAAAGATGCCCAGCCAACATGGTCTGCCTGGAGTAATTCATGGTTAGTATGTCTTACTATGTTTCCATCTGTCTGTAAACCGTGATAGCTGAAAAATAGCAGCTGGGGGAAATGAACTGAAGAGTCGCTTTTGCAATTGCTGGAGAATGCCAAGGCAGGAGAGTCTGTGCCGATTGGCCTGTGGAACAATCAAAGCAGAGAATTGGCTTGCTGGAGAAAGAAAAACCACAAACTGCAGAAGAGGTTCCCATTTGTGCTAAGAGTGACTGCAGCAGTCTGCGCAGACAGTACAGGCCTAGACATGGCAATAAGTCTCTTCTCTCACGCACTCTCTTTAAGTAGCTTAGTGAAGATCTCTCACTCCAGTAAAACAGTAAGGGTTGGAGGGTTTTTTGGCCTTAGATTTCTTCTGACAAGGGGGGCAAGAAAGGATGAAGATGGACATGAGGGAAGGGGCAGTAAGGGAGGTTAGAGAGCCCAATAACATGCTGCACTCCTTGTCTCGTCCCCTTCCTGTGCCCTGTCCCTCAGCACTACATTGCCCTCCAAAAAGTTTGAGTATATGCTCTTTGCAGTTGGAGGTCGTTGGTAAGGAGAGAAGCAACATGCCGTAGTTATGTGCCATGAGACCTGATAGTTACTCTGACTTTCCGTATTGATTGTTTGTTTTTCTGAAGTTGAAGTTCACAAGTCTTTGCTATGCCTACATATCTCAGAAATACAATATTGTATCAGTTTTGCTAAAGGATTTTACCTTGGAAAGTGATAAAAGTTCTGGAAGTTGCTAAAAATCCTTTTATGAATGAGTGTTGAGTGTACTCATGATCTGGTTACTCCATGTTTATTTGTGTTTATTTAGTAACAAAATGACTTAATTTGCATACTTTACAAATGCTCTATTCAGAAATTACTGGTTAGTGAATTATTTTGAAAAAGGCTGCTGTACTGGGTCAGGCTAAGTTGGAGTTGATGTCCCCGTAGCAGCCCTTACAGCGCTGTGCCTTGGTAGCAGCAAGGTGCTGATAACACACCAGGGTTTTGGCTACTGCCGAGCAGTGCCGACACACATCAAGGCTGTGTCTCCAACCCTTCTTCCACCCCCTCAGCAGTAGGCGGGGGTGGGCAAGATCCTAGGAGGGGACACAGCCAGGGCAGCTGACCCAGACTGGCCAAACGGATATTCCATACCATATGACGTCTGCTCAGCAATGGGAAGCTGAGGGAGAGGGGGAGGAACGGAAGGCATTCGGTTTTTTTTCAACATTTTGTCTTCCAGGGTAACCACTACGCTTTTGGAAGCCCTGCTTCCCAGGGAGTGGCTGGACATCGCCTGCTGATGGGAAGTAGAGAATAATCTCTTGTTTTTCCTTTGCTTTGCTTCCGCGCACGGCCTTGCTTTTCGCTATATTAAAACTGCCTTTATCTAAACCCATGATTTTGGAGTTGTCTTTTCCATCTTATTTTTCCCTCTCCCCTCTCTGCCCTGCTGAGGAGGGGAGTGATAGAGCGGCTTGGTGGACACCTGGCGTTTAGCCAAGGTGAAACCACTACAGCTGCCATAGCTGGTTTTTAGTAAAAAAAAAAAGCACTTTCACTTCTCCTTGCCTTGAGGCCTCTCAGAATTTTGGTTTATCTGTAGAACCTCTGAAGACTTCATAACTATGCTTCTTAAATAGAAGTCATAGTAAAACAAAGCAATATTAAACACTTCACTTGGAAAGATTTTTCTTTATGTCCATTTGGAATTAGCCTGTCTTTCCTGCAATTAAGGAAAGATGACCCTCATCTTAGCACTTTCATTTCTCTCTTTAGTCCAATTTCAGTATCTTTAGGTACCAGACTTTGGTCTTCACGTGGCTTTATTGCACGAGGACTCACCAACACCTCAGAATACTTGGACTGAAATTTGCTCACCCCTATTCCTTTCTGTGGTGCATGAAGGATATTAGCATATTTTCAGCAGCTGTGACTTTCCCATGGTGTTGTCTGTCCAAGTTTAGTCATGATGCATGTGGCAAAATGTGCCTTATTTGTATATTTCAAAACAGCATTTACGAATTTTTTTGAACAAGAGGCAAAGGAATCTTCTAGTTTTTCTTCTCAATATGAACATATTTTTCTGCTAAAGAGATTTATGTTTTTTTTAAGCTTGTAAAATCATCTGTGTTTGTGTCGCCGTTGAATTTAAGCAGGGTATTTTGTCTAATATGCCAACAGTTAGAGAATTCTCTCATTTTCCTCATACATAAGCTTAACGCAAGGCAGCATCAAGCCTCTACAAACTTGTAGTATGTATGTACACTTTGGTGTAAATACAGATGGAGCTATAGATATATTCATCTCAAACCACACTTTCTTCTGAACTCCTTTCCAGAGATGATTACTTTCTGCTACTAGCATAGGTAAAGCATGTAAGTATCAACTACTTTCTTTGTATCTTAAAAAATCAGACAGCTTTATCAGCAGATAGAAGCCCTGGTATTTGTGTGGCTAAAAGGATTCCAGGTTTTAAATAAAGACATTATTCTCTATTATTATTACTATTGTTGTTGTTATTATATTCTCTATTGTTGAAATCATTAGTGTGTTAAGGATTTCTTTGTCTTTTATAGGACTTTTGTCCTATTGCCGGGAACATTTTGGTCTGCATATGCAATAATCAGTCCCTCAATTTCTTTAAGGGTCATCTTATTCTATAGGTCCCCGTGATTTCACACCCATTTGTGACATAGGTTAATAAATTATATTTTTTAAAGTTTCCAAATGTCATTTTTAAGGGCCTTTAAGACAAAAATAATTAATACAGAAGAGGCAAAAATAGAAATAAAATAAAGCTGCAAAAGTTTACTGGTAGCTAACCAAAACCTGTTTCAGCTGCTGCAATAGCACAATTGCCTTGCCCTCTTGCACATGCAAGTGTCTTCAGTAAAAGTCATAAGGCCAATGCTTACATAGGATGATAAAACATCACTGAAGAATTCACAGCTGCACTGAGAGAAACACAGGTTCCCAAAATAAGTACACTATTTTTGTAGCTATTACATATTCCTAAGCGCTTTCAAAAGGTCACTCAGCTTGTCCAGCCAGCAGACTTCACCAGATGCTCAGGTGATTGCAAGCCAGAGAGAAGAGTAAACTGCCTTTTCTCTCAATGAGGGTGACTGACATCTCTGAACACTTCGGCTTCAACAGGAGAATACTGAAGTATTTATCAACCCGTAGCACATTTCATCGTAAGTGAAATAAGAGACTGAGCTTGACCTGCCAAATGGTCCCTATCAGCGTTCCATTTCATATCTATCTGGCAGTTTTTAAGTTCCAGAAGCATTTTTGCAGGTCTACAAACAAGAGCCTAGTCTGAATTTCAGACAGGTTCAGACCGAGATTTCTCTTTAAGCCCGGCCACCACATCAGTTATGACAGTGTTCTCTACTGGCACTGCACTTTCAGCAGTGACACCAAAAGTTTTGGCAACGTCGGTTTGTTGCTCTGCCGGTGACAAACCATAAATCTTGCTGGAAGATTGTGGTGTGTTAGTTCACAAACTCTGGAACATAGATTAAAAAATGAGATAGAACATAGATTAAAATGAGATGGAACATAGATTAAAAAATGGTCCTTAAAAAAGCTAGTAACTGTGAGTGTACTTAATTATATAGCTAATTTTGCCACTGTGCGCTCCCTTTTCACACACACAAGTCCATACTGAAATAAAATTTGTTCAAACTACACCTGACACTTTAGTAACTGAAACCTGTATTCTCGCCTCTCTTTGTAACGCTGAAGGCAAGAAACGAGGATGAATTTCCTAACAAACTGCGATCTGGAAATGGCCGTTCATCCAGATGGCTCTGTAGAAGCTTCAGGTGGATTGTAGCTGAACTATGTCTTACCTGTGTCTTACACAACACCTGAGCGTAGCCCACTGTGGCCTGATCACGCACCTACTTCCGACCTGCTCACACTCTGCAGAGGCTTTCACGGAGTCAAGACCCCGCAGACCACAGGGCATATTCACAGAGCTGCAACGTGGCTCTGCCTACGCCCCTCGTTCTGGCTCAGTCCGGCTTCCTGCATGCATTGGCATGTGATGTTCTTCTCTCTTCAGGGGTGTTGCACAACCCATCAGCCAGATCCTGCACTACCCCCACTATTTGNGTCCGTACCTGTAAGGAGGGTTTAGCTA